>JAGDQP010001260.1:78548-128133 GCA_022664845.1 Lepisma saccharinum | reverse complement strand
TTCAATTATCCGTTTATCCGGATAATGTTCGATTATCCGTTTTTCGGGTAATGTTCAATTATCCGTTTATCCGGATAATGTTCAATTATCCGTTTATCCGGATAATGTTCAATTATCCGTTTATCCGGATAATGTTTGATTATCCGTTTTTCGGATAATGTTCGATTATCCGTTTTTCGGATAATGTTCAATTATCCGTTTATTCGAATAATGTTCAATTATCCGTTATCCGAATAATTATTCGGATAATGAAAATTATTCGAATAATCGGATTTCGAATATCCGAACAATGAATTGTTCGATTAATCGGATATCAAATTATCCGGATACTGACAGCCCTAGTGTTGTCCGCTCCGCTCTCGCGCGTATGTGAAAGCGGCCTAAGTGCGAGAAAGTTGAAAGATGGAAAAATGGAAATTAGAAATTGGTTGGAAAACTGACATCTGGGATGATTGGAGGGTGAGGACTCACACAGTATTGTTTGTACAGTGTCGAAAACTGTTCATGCCATATTTCTCCCGGACATTGTACGTATGTTTTTTTACATGGTGTCTTGTTGGTACACGATCCGGACTCATATACAGAATCCATTCAATTCCAATTTAAATCTCTGAAAATAATATACTCATATTTCACATTTCTCAGTTTCAAAACTTGTCCAGAAGATATTTTATTAATTCGCCAAGATGGCTATTTGAAATAAATCAATGGATTGCATTACAATTAAAGAGAAATAAAGTAAATAGACGAGTAAATAAAGCATTCGCACCAAGAAAGATGAAAGACAAGTGCAAACACAATTTGTTTGACAAGCAATTTGGTAAACTCTCGGTTTATATTCTTATTGAAATTTAGTAAAATGATTGCGTCTACGAGAGTACTGAAAAAGAGAGAATTCGGTAAAGGTTCTGCCCTTATCCTTCACGTCTTTTTATTGGGTAGAGAGCATCTACCTCATAACAGCCATACTTTTCTCAAAATCCTTCCTTCTCTATATATATTTATCTCCCTGCTTCCACAAAGCCGAATCTCCCTTCAAATAGCTAGATCAGCTTAGCCTGTCTAGAATCTGCTGAAGCTTTATATTGCTTAGTTTAGCAACTTGTTATTAAATCCTTTAAACAGAATCCACTGTTTCCTGTTCTTGACAGCTACAGACGGTTTAGCCCAATATGCAAATTTTGCAAATTAAAGTCTGTGAAACTCGATCTCCCAAGCTCTGGAATATTATTCATAAAATTATCGCATTAACGGCAAACTCGCAAAGCTGCATTCTATGATTATTATATTCATGAGATTTGTTAGATAACGAAGTGCTATTGTTTAATCTGTATTTTCGTTTTCTTTTTTCTTCATTCATAAGCCTTTGAGTACTCAACACGGGATTTCTACCTGCAATCCTCACGAAAGCAAATACAAAGTAATGAAACTAAAATCTAACTACTTATATATAAAGACAGAGAAAATAAACAAGAAACAAAGAAAACACACACATTTCAATATGATAAGTCTTGCTTATGCTCTTAGAAACACACAGTGGCATAGAAAGAAAGAAAAACGAACATAACACACAATGGCGACAACATTCCGATGAACCCAACATAAACGGAAAATACCGTGTGTTGATTATGATATGTTATATACTGCTCGTCATATATTTAGGAACAAAAACAAAAAGTTGGATAAGTACCACACATGAGAAAATATTATAATTAATCCAGAATCTATTGCGAAAACACGAACCGAGAGGCCGTGACTCCGTGGCAGAGCATTGGCTTAGCATTCGGGAAGTCGTTGGATCAATTCCAGCGCCGACCATCCTGGATGAAGTTTTTCCAGGGTCTTTCCTCAGTCATGCAAGGCAGATCCTACATTCAACTTAGGCCCTGCCCGACACCTTCCCTCCCCTATCCAGGCCTGAGCCTTAGATACCTAATGGCCATAAATAAAATAAAAAATACGTAATACTAATGCATGATTGTGGATAACCACTGAAAGGTTGCACCAAAGTGGTTGTTAAGCGCATAGGAGTAGGTTGATGAGTCTATAGGTCGAATACGTTACCGAAAGAACGTTTGGTTGATTATCATAGCCTAAAAGAGACGTGGCCAGCGCCTTAATCTAAAGATTACCCCTTATCTTAGTTCTATGAGCACATTTAAAACGTTCTGCGTCGACGAATGGCTGATCTTATTTAATATCGACGAAGTCTGCAAAGGGTTCTCCGCCAACATTGGGCCTAAATGACAATAAAGTCGTTTGCCACTCTTACTAACAGCACACAGCGTCGTTATGAGGCGTCAATTTTGCCCATGGATCTCTCATTAGTGTCTTTCGGTGGACTACATGTGCAGTTTTCAGATTGACCATTTTGTGGAACACGTCAGTAAAACCTTATTTTCTCTCCGAAATAGTCCAAACTGTCCTTTGATTTGAAGGAATTTATCATTTTATGGCGTAATCTAAAATGCTGATTCGAAGAAACATTTGTGCAACAGCATTTGTAGATTTTAATTGTACTGCTTGGTGTCAATTTGTGCTTTAATATATTATGAACAGTGTAATAAATACATATAAAAGATAAATAAATAACTATTTTTACTGAAGAACTTACTAATGAAATTATTATTGTAATAATTTTTAATGGGGGTGAATTTTGTTGATAAGTTCTCTTTTCTATCCTTGATCTTTGTATGCCTTTCCATGTCCCAATTTTTAGCGGACACAAATTATGTCCTCTGTTAATGCCAGTTTCTCCATCTGTCCTCTGTAATGGAGGCTAGCACGTCAAAAAGCAGCTAGAGAAAAAACTTACTTCAGATGTGGGTGTAAAAACCTGAATTTACTTGGCCATTTTTAATTGTAAGGCTACAACCTATCCTTTCTTCGCTATAAGTACAAATTTTCTAATGCTCACTAGCGTCTAAACGAAACCACGTGGAGAGAAATTGACTTCAGCTTGTGTTCCAGCAGCCCACAAATTAACAGCACTCTGCAATTTGGTGACCCCCACAGCCATGCCTTATTTTTAATAGCACACACATACCTTTCAGAAACGTTGCAGGTACATAACTTTTTAACATAGGTAGTCTGAGAGCTACGTTACATTTTGACAGAGTTACGTTTCCGTTTAGTTTCAACAACCTAGAACTGCCTGTCCTTTTTCCCTACGTTCGTCTGGTACTAACCTTTTCTTTCTTATGAATTGGCATGAAGAGGAATTGAACCCTTGGATTAAGGAACCACACCAGGTTTAATACTACTAACAGCTCTATTCATACTACTAGGTGTAAACCCATTCGAAGGACTTGAATGTTCAGAATACACATGATGTAAATGGGAAATGTATAACGTGATAAACCATATTATAAATACCGTTGTCACGGCTCCATCTGGCAGTTACTTTTATCGCCACCACCGCCAAAAATATGATATATTCCCAATGCCCCACGGAAACTATCGATGATGCAATATTATAAATTACATGTTGTAGTTCTAGACCCACCATATACCCCCGTAGACATTTTGCGGCGAGGAAAGTTTGATTGCGGATTTATGTTGTGGATCTATAAGAAGTGCAATGATTTTGGTACGACATTTTTTACGCGCAAAATAGTGGGTTCGTATAATAAGACTTTAGTAGTTTGTGAACAAGAAGGCTTAAGAGTAGTCATAATCCTACAATAATCGAAAGAAAAGGTTCTGTCGGTTTTATACAGACTGCCTCACGATATACTGCTTAAATTTGGACCTGCTGCAATTTTCAGGAATTTACAGAGCATATAGTAGAAGGAGGTGGTACTAGTATGTGAAATTTTGTAATACTCAGCATTTTTTTTACCTACTGGAACCAATATGCACAAACTATAGTAACAATTACGATTTATGAAGTGGCCTGAAACAATTATTGATCAATATGCTAGCAACTTTCTAGTTATACAGTGTATATATTATCTTTAGCGTCTTATATTTTCATTTTCCCTTTCATTTACGATTTAATCCAGCAAAAACCTCTATTCTAATATTTGCTTTATTATTGAGGTAAGCGGAAAACCTCGGTCGGGACGGCCGACAGTGGGACTCGAACCTGCGTTCCTCCCAATTGCTGCAAAGAACGCTAACGCATGGACCTCTAACTCTGTATAACCCACCTTGGGAGAAGATAAATGAACAAAAACAGCTTACATTTAAAGAGGTCAGCTATCTTCCACTTTCCCCTTTATCTTTCTAAAGTTCAGACAAAAACTGTTAACATGGACCAAAAATAGAGAAAATAGATATTCCAAATTGTCGGAGTAATAAATTTTAAAAAGCCGTAAATGTCAAAATTCGAACTTTAAATCGTCGATCAATGTCAAAATTCGAACCAGATAACATCAACTAATGTCAAAATTCGAACCGGGGAATATCAATGAAGGTCAAAATTCGAACTCGTTTGTGGATAATCGACTCCACATCACCCCCTCCCAACAGGAAAAACGAACGTTGAAGCCACCTGTTCGAACTCGAAACTCGTTCTGATGAGAGTTCCCTACACTCCGACTTTGAACCTCAAGATCAACCAGTTTCAGTTCGAAACAAAAAGCGCTGTGAGATAAAAGTTGAAAATTTGAATTAGATCGGTTGAAGCCCGCATTCGAATGTTGAGTAACTGGATGAAGGGAGACAGAGAGAGAGAGAGAGAGAGAGAGAGAGAGGTTTTGAGAAGTCGAGAAAAAGATTAAGCATCACCCTTCCCGAATCTCGTCGTCAAGGTCAACTAGTTCCAGTTCGGGACAACGACCGTTTCGAAAAAGTCGGAAAGAAAAAGACTTGAAAGTGTGACTTCGAATGTCTTTCTCAGATGTTAAGCAACGGAAGGTGGAAGAAAAGAGAGACAAATTTTCGAATGTTACAGTATTTGGAAGTTCAAAATAGACATTTTGTGGAGTAGGAAAAATAAAGGAAGATATTGAATATAGTTTTAAACGAACGCGGAGAGAAATAGTCTCAATCATTATTATATTTTTCTTTTCACCCTGATGTAGATTAAAAGACGAAAGAACCGTATGATAAAGCGTGTTTGTATGCGTTTCTTGTTTGGGATACGAATAAAGTGTTTTGGACCCTCTTTATAGCACATTCAATGGCAAACCACTATTGGTTTACCTTGCATCCGGGACTTCCAGACACAAAACCTGTGTAACAAATAACTAAAATGCGTTGTAACAATTTGTAAATCGGAAACGCCTTAAATCACCTATATTAAAGCCTACAGCCCGACCCTACAGTATTGGTGTACTATATACACTTGCCTTTTTAGCGTCGGAAAGTAGGTACGTAGTGTCAAATAGAGTTGCGATTTGACTTCAGCGAGTTATTTAACTGCTTTTATTAAGCCGGAGGATTATTTTTATTCACTACGTTGTTAAGATTTGGAGGGAAAGACTGCTTGAAAAATGCTTCACGAGAATGCTTCCATTCCATCTTGGTCATGACGGACCTGGTTTGGATATTATTTGCGGATAAGGTACCAAGCTTACTAGCTTGTAAGCAAGATATCACGAGTTGACTTCCCATTAGGAGTCACAAATGGTTCAGAACACATAGTAAACCGACCTTACGAGAATGTTTTCATATAAGGAAGGCCAGTATCTGAATAAGTGGTAACGCTTGCGGTCTCGTATCCACGGGTTCCAAGGTTCGTTATCCAACGTGGAGACAAATAGTCCGGAACATGAATTAATATGACATTAGGGAATGCTTCCATGCCTTGGTGGCAGCACGATCGATTCGTCTTAACCAATGGACTTATCTTAATCATCGATGGATAAGTTGCCATGTCTGCGGTCTTGAAACCAAGAGGTTCTGAGTTTGCTTCCTTCTAGCGACATGTGTGATTCGATACAAATGTTAAAATGACCTTACGAATCAGTGGCTTTGAATGGTAGGCCTTGCCGAGAGACCTACGTTTGACAGCACAGCCTTCTAACCATTGAGTTCCAGCTACAATTTTTTCCCACAGACACAAATGGTTTGAGACTTGCATTAATATGACGTTACGGGAATTGTTTTATCCGTTGGATGGCAACACCATCGGTATGTCCTGGTCATTTCATACTTTTGGTAACACCTTCTTTTAAACAAGGCGTTCCGGGTTCGATTCCTAGTGGGGCACAGCTGATTTAGTACTGACTGTTAAAATGACCTTTGAAGTCATTAGTATCCGCTGGGATGACACCAGCAGTCCATCTTGGCTAGGGATATGCCTTTGGCAACACTGCCTTTTAAGGAAGGAGTTCCAGATTCGATTCCCGATGAGAGACATGAGTGATTCCGAACTGAATGATAAAATGATCTTAGAAGATCGTTGATATTTCGAGGATAAACACGCTCGCTGCGTCTAGGCCAGAGGCATACATTTGACATCAGTCTTTTTAGCACGGAATGTCATTCGATTCCCGATGAGGACCCGACCTTGTGTGAAAATGGCCTTAGAACAATATTTTATTTGGTCCACCTGGCTCATTGATCGGCCAATTTGAACCTACCTGCTGCTAGAACTGCAACCATTATTATTATTATTACTATTATTATTATTTAGCAGTAAAGCGAAGAAATGTATTCACTCGTTTCAAATGAAACTATGCACGGAAAACCCATGTACCGGATGAGACTGTCAGCCATATGCTTAACTTTGTACGTCTACAATCCGGACTTGTGCTTTAGTTTGTAGTAAATGCATTTGTATTTTTCATTTAAACGGATTCAAGATTTGCCGTTAATGTGTTTCATTGCATCTGATAGAAATTTTATTGTGTATTCGGTGCCCCGTAAGCATGTTCCCCGGTCTAAGCTATATAGACACAAACTAATCTTAGAATTGGTCTCAAAATATACAAAGATATGTAAAAAATATGAGAATTCTAAGGTATCAAAATTTCACTTTGTTTTTGGCCTCTAACTAGCAAGAAAACAAAGAACACGGAGAAACTTTATACAGATTTAGATATAATGGTGCGAATACGTGTAACAATATGTAATTTGCGTATATGAAAACAACAGGTCCAACCATCCAATCAGAAATGGATCGGAGGTTGTATTTTTTGCTGGGTCCTATAAAATTAACTTACGGTACGACATCAATAAAAGTTGGAAGAGAGAGAGAGAAGTGGACCGAAGTTTGTCTTATTTTTCCGTTCCTTAGTGGATATTTTAAGGCCTTCATTTAGATGTAACTGCTTGTCCATTTTATGTCTCTGGCCTAGATGCAGCGAACATGTTTATCCTCGAAATATCAACGATCTTCTAAGATCATTTTATCATTCAGTTCGGAATCACTAATGTCTCTCATCGAGAATCGAATCTGGAACTCCTTCCTTATAAGGCAGAGTTGCCAAAGGCATATCCCTAGCCAAGATGGACTGCTGGTGTCATCCCAGCGGATACTAATGACTTCAAAGGTAATTTTAATAGTCAGTACTAAATCAGCTGTGCCTCACTAGAAATCGAACCCGGAACGCCTTGTATAAAAGACTTTGTTACCAAAAGTATGAAATGACCAGGACAAACCGATGGTGTTGCCATCCAACGGATAAAACAATTCCCGTAACGTCATATTAATGCAAGTCTCAAACCATTTGTGTCTGTGGGAAAAAATTGTAGCTGGAACTCAATGGTTAGAAGGCTGTGCTGTCAAACGTAGGTCTCTCGGCAAGGCAAACCGCTGTGGCCTACCATTCAAAGCCACTGATTCGTAAGGTCATTTTAACATTTGTACCGAATCACGTATGTCGCCAGCAGGAAGCAAACTCAGAACCTCTTGGTTTCAAGACCGCAGGCATAGCAACTTATCCATCGATGATTAAGATAAGTCCATTGGTTAAGACGAATCGATCGTGCTGCCAGCCAGGGATAGAAGCATTCCATAATGTCATATTAATTCAGGTTCCGGACTATTTGTCTCCACGTTGGAAATCGAACCTTGGAATCCGTGAATACAACACCGCAAGCGTTACCACTTATTCAGAGTGGTTGAAGGCAAGCCTTTTACCATGGTGAATCGATACTGGCCTGCCTTATATGAAAACAATCTCGTAAGGTCTGTTTACTATGAGTTCTGAACCACTTGTGGCTCCTAATGGGAAGCCAACTCGTGATATCTTGCTTACAAGCTAGAAAGCTTGGTACCTTATCCGCAAGCAATATCGAAGCCAGATCCCTCATGGCCAAGATGGAATGGAAGCATTCTCGTGAAGTTAATTTATCACGGGTTCAAAACCATTTATTTCGTCACACTTCGTATCCCGAAGTAGGACAACAAGCGTTTTTATAGACTACGTTTGTCAGTTTTCTCCATATATTAAGAATAAATGAGTTTCCAAGTAATCTTTCCTGCAAATCTTAACAACGGAGAAATCTAAGTGAATAAAAATAATCCTCCGGCTTAATAAAAGCAGTTAAATAACTCGCTGAAGTCAAATCCCAACTCTA
The DNA here is from genome assembly GCA_022664845.1 of Lepisma saccharinum. Taxonomy (NCBI): domain Eukaryota; kingdom Metazoa; phylum Arthropoda; class Insecta; order Zygentoma; family Lepismatidae; genus Lepisma; species Lepisma saccharinum. The sequence continues at coordinate 119,661 of JAGDQP010001260.1, read as the reverse complement.
TTTGACACTACGTACCTTCTTTCCGACGCTAAAAGGCAAGTGCATATAGTACACAAATGCTGTACGGTCGGACTGTAGGTTTTAATATAGGTGATTTAAGCTGTTTCCGATTTACAGATTATTACTACGAACAAAGCATTTTAGTTATTCTTTACACATGTTTTCTGTCTGAAGGTCCCGGAGGCAAATAAACAAATAGTGGTTTGCCATTGAATGCCGTATAAAGAGGGTCCAAAAGACGAGGTCAGTTAAAATGTTAGTCTGGCAATTGCGCAGATATATTTTATAAGCATTAGATATTTCTCTTTTGGAAAGAGCACATAATTCTCTAAATTTATTATAATGAGAACTAACATTTCCTATTGCTTGCTTCCATTTTCTACGATGGTATGCCTTTCTCCTGACGAGTTTGATTATGAAATTTGAAAACCAGACAGGGTACTTTAGTTTAGATCTTTTACGTGATACACATTTATCAAAAATGACATACAATATATTACAGAAAGAATCGACAGCTTCGTCGTCGACAGTTTAGCTGTCAGATACACTCTCCCAATTTGGGGGTGCAATGTCGCGATATAATTGCTCGTAATTGGCTTTGGAAAAGTTGTTACCTATTGTTTGTTGTTTAATTGTATTTTTTACTTGCTTGGTGTATAGAGGTTCAGCTATTAATGCAGGATGATGAACATCTTCAGGAACGATCGAGTCAGTACTGTGAAAGTTGGAAAGTACTGAATCTACAGTTTTGCCATATTTGTTTCTAACGTTGCTGAGAGATTTTAAATTGTAAAAATTCATCAAGTTGCATAATTGATGACAGACTGTTGTTGAGCTAAGAAAATCGAAGTCAGTTCCTGTTACTAATTAAATATTATAGTCGCCTATTAGGAGAATACTACTTTCTGGTGGTAATACACTATATACATAACCAAAATAATCTTGATACACTGATAAAGGAGAAGCAGGCAAGATATAAACAACACATACACACATAGAAGTAACATTATTTACATAAACTTTGGCTAGGACACAATCTATACCAGGAATATCAGGGGAGGAAATCCTCTACACTCGATTTTTTTTATTTACAGCCAACAGAACCCCACCACCAGATATTTTACCAGAAGCAGATTGATTTCTATCAGTTCGTATCACAACATACCTTTAATCAAAAAGTTCACAGTCATAATGACTGTCAGTGAGCCAAGTCTCAAATAATACAAATGCACGATAGTTGTTTATTAAAATGTTTTCGTACAATGCTTTAGTTTGGTACGAAGGCCACGTGTATTCTGTATGTACACACTGAAGTATGTTTGCCTTCCAGTTGGGTTTAAAGAATCAGTTCCACCACCACTTCTTAGCTGATAACTGAAGTCTCAACTACCCTTCCGCAAGGCATGAGAGCTGGATTTAACAGCAATGGAACCTCTGGTGACCACTCCTGCATTGGGGAGGGGAAAGAGAGGGGAGGGTACCCTATTCATTGCAAGTTTATTTGTTATTTGTTTTCTTGTCTGAATTATGTCTTTTTTTTTCAGAATCACTTTCACCTGTTATCTTCTTCTCTCGGTTACTACTGGTCGCACATCTGAAAGGAAGTGGGAGTTGGGTTGAGATTCCTACTGGTTTTCCTGTAGACACTTGTATATGAGGTGGTTTTGTTCCGTTCATCGGAAGGGGGGGGGGATGACTAGACGATGAGTCCACATTTCCTTCGATGCCAGGTTCGATGCCATGGGGGCTTCAGGTGTCAAGGAGCTAGCTTTTGTTGTTGCTATTTCTGTTTCGCTCTTTTCATTGTGCATAGGTTGTTCATAACGTTCACGACTGAAACTTTCTTGTAATTGGAGCAAAGAAAATCGTTTCCCATCGGTATACAAATATGTATGTCGAAGGTACGCGAAATTGCCTCTCCTTCTGCCTTCTACTAGATAAGGTTGTAGCTTCATACGTTCATTGCGGACTGTATCTGAAAAGCTTTCTTCGATAAATATTCTTGTGCCTCGTAGTTTTCTTTTATTTTTGAAAAATGTCTCTTTACTTTTATATGACAAGAAAAAACATATGGGTTGGACGCACCCAACCATCACGTTTTCTGCCTATTCGATGACAGCGCTGAATGCATTGGTCACTTAATAATATCCCCATACGATCACTGATCATTTGCTTAACTTTTTCTTCCACACGATCCCAAGTTTCGCCTTGCTCTTCCGAAATACTATGTATCACAAGGTTCTGACGACGTGACCGATTTTCAAGGTCATCAGTCATGTCTTCCAGGTATATCTTGAAGTCTATTAACTTCACTAGAGACGTCCTCAAAAGTGCACTTTTCATATTCTGAAATCTTTCCATTACATTATTAATTGAATCTTTCACTTGTTTTCTTCTGAAACTATTTGGTCGTTAGAAGCACGGACAATGTTCAGAATAGTCTTTATTTTAGATATCTCAGTCTTTTGAGTGTTGGGAGGTCCCGGATTTTTTTTCCACCGAGCCGATTATTAACAACGAGAGTATAACAAAGCCGTACGCCAAGTACGCTTTGGATACTTTAATCCTCATCTCACCATTTGGGGTGACAGTTACTTTTGCCCCACCACACAACACAAGAGCACAGAAGAGGCCGATTTTGGCTCTCCAGGTATCAATGGAGATACCCATGTCACACTTCACTGCACTTCAGAGGTCGCGAAAAACACGTTTTTCTCTTCCACACTCACTCACCTTCTACTTAGACCATTGTCAACTCCTTCCCGCATTCATTCCACTCCCCTATGCGGCTTAGCCTGACTAGTTAGAAGACCGTAAAGAAATTCAAATAGAAAGGAAAATCTCCGATGGTAACATGACAGGAACGATTCTCAGTTGAAGTGTGCTGTATGGGATAGTGTTTTGTACTATATATTCTCACATCAATCTACAACGAAGTAAGCGTCTAAATAATAACGGTTAAGGAGAGACTGACTTCATATTTTGGTTAAGCTACCTCGATTTTCCTAGACGTCTTCTATCTAGTGAGACCATAACCTTTCCGCATATTTTTATACTACGGATGTGTTCAAATTATTATTAGACTCACTCCAGTTTCAAAGTTTCTTTTTCGTATCTAATTACGAAGGGCTATAGCATCTAATATTACTGTCAAACTAATAATATTTTAGTTTGCACTTGTGTACATTACAACTAGAGTACTTATATCACTCTTGAACCTCAGATCGCACCATTACAGCGGCATTCTGCAGATCATGCTTCCGTTATAATTAAGCTATTGCCTTTATTACGCCAACAACTTAGCAACATTGCTCGCTGTTCTTTACAGTTGTATGAAAATGCGATATTCATAATAATAAACAGTTGTAGATAATCAATTTACAAGTGATTTTAACATGTTTTCTTGTATATTTATATATATTCTTGTGAAGTTGGTAATTTCGATGTAATGTGAGACACCAAAGAGACTTCCCTTTTTAAGTTGATGTTGTTAGAGGTCGTTTGGAGGAAGGAAGATATACACTAAGACTAATTTCTTGTAGAGCGATTCCATGTAAAAATATGTATGAAGAATTTATGTTGCGATGAGAGAAAAGCAAACAATTCAACAAAATAGGGTTGGAAGGAGTGGGCGAAAACGGAGTGGCTGTCCTCCAATAAGCATTAAAAAACTAAAAAAGAGCTCTGAGGAACTGAAAAGCCACTTCTAAAGAGTTAGGCATAGATATGGATGGTTATGGTGGGGGAAATAGTTCTGGAAGTATTACCGAAACTCTTTGCTTAGGGGGCAAAAGTCACACCGACCAAGGAGAAATGGACAAAATACTCCACACAGAGTAAGGAAGCCTCTAGATAGTCTATGATACTCCAACTCTACAAAGAAGCGTCTCCGGTGTAAAAAAAACTAAAACATTGGACTTCTAATGAATGGATGAATATCTGATGAAATCTAACAATATGTTCGGCGTTGGCCTGGGGAGATGTTCTAGATTCAGTTTCTAAATCACCCAATGTTAATCATGGTTTGAGGTGTAATGTCTGTCCTCGGACCTGGGACACTTTATATAGTACAGGGAATAATGCAGCAAGACATACATTAAACGCACTTCAAATGCAACTAATCCCACAGTTTGTAAACTGATTTGGTGACGACCCATCCACCATATGCATGATGAAGCACCATGCTACCAAACTAACAGTGTCAAGAAAATATTATTGATGCTGAAACGCGTACGTGACATGTATAAAACACATCTGTATATGCACGTTTGTATAGTTGGACATTTCCACCTAGATTTTCAATATTTTATTCTCGGATTTACACCATTTTCTTCATCTTTACTTCAAATACCAATATCACTCAGTAGAGCAACGCCAAAACCTTTGTTACTCTAAACACTTCACTAAGTTGATACCATAAACCTATTGTGCTTGTTATTTCATCACTCTTTCAGTAGATAGGCCTGCTGGAATGACATGTCCTCAGCATTCCATTCCGTTTAAATCGTGTAAGCCCTACTCATGAGTTACACGACCGTATTACCTTTCTACATATTTTTTCCATGTCGAAGTGACTCAAGCATAAGAGATATACTGTTCCCCCAAACCACCCAGGTATTGTCTTTAATTAAGATTTCCAAGTTATCGAAAGAACTTCCATATCTGGCTGCTATAGAAATAGTAAATCTAAAAAATAAAAACAATCTTTGTTAGAATGAATTTCTGATAAACACACTTCACTTACTAGCGTAATCGTCATACCAATTAACTTAATACAGTACAATAAAACTCAACTGCTCTGACATTAAGACATACAATAAGTGACTAGGTGGTAGAATCATTTTGTGCTTTATTCTAGGTGTTTTAATTTCCTTTAAAATATATTAAAACAGGCTTTTAGCCACAACAAGTCAAGGAAATATGTGTGTATGAATTCGTACACAACTCATCCTCTTTAAAAATGAGTAAGAAAAGAAAAAATGTGAACTTATGTATGTGGATGGATGCTTGCGAGTATTAGATGGGTTGATATTTGTGACTTTGCGTGGAAATCATAATGATTTTCTACATGGAAAAGCTTTCAAAAGACGACCAGAATAAAGATGCTGTGAAAATCCTCTTTTAAATTCAGAAGTCAAGAGATAATGAATTTAATAAGGCATACAAACAGCTTATATATTTTGGTCATAATGAGAAAATATCACTTCTTTTCCTTTAAAATGTTCATTTCACCTCGTTAACCTTCTTGTGCCCTTGGTGAATGTGTAGCCCTTGAGCTTACAAAGTAGTTCTGCATCTAGATTCGTCAATTTTTCTTAAAAGGAACATAAAACATACGCATTGCAGAGAGACAACAGCACAAATGATAGTGTACGACAATAAAATTACAACGATGACTGGTGATACTTCTAAACAACAGGAAATGGAAACGAAAACGTATCAGAATAAGATTACAGATGAGGCTCGGGTGAGTATAGTTGACTATTGTTGTTCTGTAGAAGTCTGGTTAGTTGTTGACATGGTTTCAGTCACAAAATGAGAGAACGCATGTTCGTTAGGGATAAAACAAATGAGCAAGATCCCTCGGCATATCACTAGAAGGAAACTGATATAACTTATTTTACATGTCATCATGAAACCAAGCAGAAAGCTATTATTATTATTATTATTGTCATTATTACTATTTAGTGTAGGGTTGCATTAAGCTATACAGTTCTTTTACATAGGTAATAGTTACATAGAGAAGAACTTGTTGCCCTACAGTAAGAAAAACAAAAGCATAATAAATATACAAAAACAAATGCAAAGCAAAGAAAAAAAGTACAAAATAAGTAGCAAAAACGTGTCCATTGTTATGATATACAGGTAAAGTATAACACAGTGACACAATGATGGGGAAAAATGATAAAACAACAGAAGTATACATTTGGTTAATAGTGAATAGTTGAAAGATCCGATTATATACGATTACTTACATACAATGAGTAAGTGAGTGAATGAGGGTCTGAGGTGCAAATTTTCAGTTATCAAATATTACGTTCATGATTTTCCTTTTGAAAGTATTTAGATTTTCCTCTTTTTTCAATTCAATTAGAAGTTGGTTCAAAACTTTGCTCGTCAAATAAGAAAATGATTTCATGTCGTAATTTGTCTTATTGCACTTCGGAATCTGAACATTGTTAGAATTGTTAGAACGTAAACGACTATAAAACTTATTGTCGGAAATAGGTATGATTTCACTTAGTATTCTGTGGTATGCCGAATAAATAATAAATAAATAAATAACTTATAAATATACATTTTTACAGCGTGTTTTCGACTTATCGGATAGACCACAGAAAAAAGAGCAAGATATCTTAATTCCACGGGCCATCGTGTCATCGTGTCTCGCTGACCAGTGGAATTTTCAGAGAGTACCCAGAATTGGGAAAACAAGGTGTAAAGTGCAATATTGGTACTCCCAAGAAACAATTCTCAAAACGCTCTTGATTGAATCACATCGACAGTACTTAGTGATACCATATCTATCTTAGAAGCTTTCCTGTGGTTTATCAGGTAAGTCGGAAATACACTGTAGAAATGTATTTAAAAACTTGAGACAAACCTTTTCTCTCAAATCCTCTCTCGCTTATTATTTACCATAGCTGCATCCTATTTCTAGATCTCAGTATGATTAATCACGGACACAGGATTCGTTGCGATAAGTTGCTTGTAACCCAAGGACTCCATGAGATCGAAAAAATGGTATCTTTAGCAGAGGGCGTAATGTAATCATAGTTAGCATCCCCAACTAAAGTTGAGCAGTAGTTATCAAACTCAGTCATAGACACACAAAGTCTTCAGTCTTCAGTAAACACAACCAATAATTATAGGCTTTGTATTATTTCTAGTGCGCACATTTACCCACTATCCTTCAATCTCGATAGTTCTTACACTAAATATTAGGTTGCTATTAAATTATCCTTAATATAGAGAATGACCCCCTCCCCTCTTAGAGAAATCACGGTCTAATCTGAACACCTTGAAACCATTTAATTCAAGATGCTTGTCCGGAATTGATGAATCAGTCCATGTCATTGAGCTAAAATCTCATCAATCTTATGGCATAAACTACGAATGTTCAAGTGCCCAATAGATATATCATTAGACGTGTCTTCCTTTACGTCTTCCAAACAAGGGTATACATATTGAAGAAATCTATTTGTGTCATTCAGGGTGGTTGGTTGGTCATTGACCTCACAAGCGGTGAATGTGCAATTTTGTGTGTCGGAAGTCGGAACCCCAGTTGTGACCTTGAGAAGTTGCAGTTGGTGAAGGATTATACGAGGGGGTAGAGAAAAGCATGCGGGAGGAAGATCTCTTACTGTTAATCTATCTGGTTTTTTTTCACCCATCAATCTGTGAGGGATGTCCAAGAGGGTTACAGTTACGATTCAGAGAGTATACACACGAAAGAGAAAGTATTCAGAAAGTGTATTCGCCTTACAAAATACATGTAAATTACCATTGTGAAGCTGAATATGCTTAAAATATGATAAACAGTAAAAAATTAAAGTTGAGACCTGATTCTGATAATATCTTGACATGTTAGAGAGAGAAAGAAAAATAGTGAGAAATTTAAACACGTGAATAATAACAATAATAAATTTAAAGTTACTGAAAAAATGACAGAATTACACAGTTAGGGTATTGAGTATCAAATGGTGATTATTTCTTTATATGAGTTTCGTGTGTAGTTTCACAATATCGTTTTACTTACCACAGACTTTCACATAATCAAGACTGTTATGTCTCACTACACCATTATTTGATAATTTTAGCACAGTACCATCCATACGCGCTCGAAAAGTCCACACTTTCTTGCTTCACGGAATAACTCGAGGTTTGCGCGAGTGCGATTCTCTGTTATACATGGTTATCTCATTGATTTAAACCATCTTTAGTCAAGCATAACTGGGTGGTATTATATTTGGCTACTTTCAATTTTGGTTGTTGATCGTAGCACGAAATTGCTAACAATTGATGTCTCATTCGTTTCCTAACTTTTGACCACTATCAGAAACCTCGATATTGTAATAGGGCCTTTACCCTGATGCACACATCAAAATCGTTCCATTATCTCCAATTCTCCGTTGAACCTAGCATACAGCATAGAGTTTGTTCTTCCATTAAAGAATCATTCGTTGTGTAAATCAATGGGCGCGTGTTTAGTTGTATAAGCAACAGATACATAAACTTTCCTTTATACTGTTATTACCATCTGTTCACTTATTGCTGCCATAATAATTGAATGCCAAAAGTAAGTAAAGTATAACACTATAAAATATATATACTACAATCTTCTAAAGTAGTACTACAATCAATACTACAACCGAATCATATCAAGCATACATGTTCTACTCTGCAGGAAAACAAATTAATGCCAATTTTCTGGGTTAAGTTTAATAATTTCACACCCTGTAGTTCACACATGACTTGCAAGAAGTTCTGTTGTAAGGAAAGGAAATTGGGAGTAAGTGTTAGCTACTTTCATCATCTTTGAATATGTTCTTCAGAACAAAATGTGTTTTATGTTTTACAGAATAAGGAAGGCAGCTGTCTTAGAAGCATTGAAGTCGCACGTAAATGAGATGCACATGTCCTGCAGAAATCATAGGGAGATAAGAAAATAATTTATTCATATTGTGTTCAAATCATTTATACATATTTATATTTGTAACCTATCTTGATGGGGGTATTTATACATCGTCAGGAGAAGAAGACTAAGATATATATATCCTTGAGAACTTTTCGACGCGTGGATATTTTTAGTGTTCTAAGAAGCTGGTGGAGTAACTGAACCCAGTCAACCCGATGATAACAATATTGATTTGCTAAAAAAACTGCGATGGTGTGTCATCTTAAAACACGATTAACCGTTACATGCGTATTAACGTGCAAAGGAAACTAGTTGTGGATTATTAAATATGTTTAGCATATGAATTCTGATTATAAGAAATAGAGTTTGACTTTTACCACTCCCTCTTTCGCGTATCTACACGACACATATTTGAAACTTTGAAAGAGTTTTTATTCCAGAAAGACTTTGGCAAAACAACGTCTTTTTTTAATTTGTATTGAATTTATGCTTTTCTTGAAATAGAATATTGTTTAAAACTTTTTGTTTCATTTTTGTAAATAAAGGCTATATACCTGAAATTTCGTTTGAATCGCAATGTGGAGCTTCATTTATCTTAATGTCTGTAGTTTTGCTCATAGTAATGTTATTGATTACTCTTTATACGTTTGTTTTATGAGTGCTTGAAGCAGATTTTACGGTTTTCAGTTTTTTTTGTTTCTGCTTTACACCATACATAGTTTGTATCTTTATCCTTTTCAAATAACATTCATTTTTGGTTGGTTTTCATTATATTATTGCATGCTTTGAATTTTCTCCTTTATACTTGTATGTATACAAATTCCTACTCTCTCTCTCTCTCTCTCTCTCTCTCTCTCTCTCTCTCTCGCCCCGCTCTGTTTTTCCATGTGCGTGCATATTGCTACACTTTAATATTCATAACGGAAATCACAGGAGCTGGGTATTAATGAACTGCTCTTTTTTGTTGTTGGAAGATACCTTGTATTTTCGTGATATCTGTATATCATTCCATCTGGTGTAACGTTTCTGGAATTAAAGTTTTAATTCTATGAACTAATCAACCAGATTTATAATTTCTATATATACAGTAATAAGCATTAATTTTTCAAAATTATAATGAACATAAAACACATGAAGACATAATTTGATCCCGTGTTAAATTCAAGGATGTATGGTTTTGTTTCCTGCGCTTTGGTATGGTATAACAGGGGAGATGAGACAACTGACACATTGATCGTACACAATGCAGTTTTTAGCCCTATAAAAATTATAAACTTACTTTTACTAAATAAATAAACAGGGCAGTCAGTTCTGTGACCTAAAAGACACAGCTACTACTACATCAGCGTCTTCTTTACGCTAAGCATGTCTGAGAACGTCACAAGCTGTTTATCTACTGAACTACTTGAAATCATCCTATCTGCCTGCGGTCACCCATTAAAAATTCTGTCTCATTAAGACGACCACTTTTCACCGTTCCAAAATAAGCAACTTTCATCTGTGAATCAGTTACCACTCCCAAAACACCCAACGTTTTACTTTTTCTCTCTACATACACGTATTTTCATATTTTTAACACTAAATGTATAATATTCGCTTAGTTTTGCCCCCATGAAATGTAAATAATGTAATTTGTACAAGAAGTGTGAGATACTTATAATGTCTTTCTGACGGTCAATTTTGAACAATTCTTTTATATTTAGATATTTTAGGATTAGTTTCTAAACATTTTTATGCACATTAGGTTTACAACATGTGTTGACAAACTACGGCTTTTATTTGTAAATAGAATCGCTTCAATATAGCAAGAAAAGGAGATAATTTTATATTTGAATTTGAATTCTATTTATAGCATTAGGCCTGGATAGGAAAGGGAAAAAGATATGGGAAGGTGTCGGCCAGAGCCTAAGTTGAAGGTACTATCCCAGCATTTACCTGGACTAACTGATGAAGAAACCTAGAAAACGTCAGTCAGGATGGTTGGCCGCTGGGATTGAACGCATGACCTTCCTAATGCTATGCCAATGCTCTATCACTGAACCATGCCCGCTCCGTGAGAAAATTTAATATGTTGATTGAATTACTGTCCTCTTCATCCACGCATATCTGTTCCAACTCATTTACCCATTACTGGATTACTGCTTGTCACGTTCGAAGGCTCTGACTCATGAGCCTCACTGAGCCGTAGTTCGAAATTTCATGTTGAATTATTGTAGTTAAATTGAACTGAATTGAATTTCATTTGTGACTTTTAGGTGTCTATGCCTCAGACCGGCATAGGGTAGGGGAAAGGATACGGTAAGGACTCGGTCAGGGCCCAAGTTGAAGGTACTATCCCGACACTAGCTTGGTGTGACTGAGGAAAATCCATGGAAAAACTTTAGTTAGTATGGCCAGCCTTTGGTATCGAACTCAGGACTTCCAGAATATAAAGCTAACACTCTGCTAACGGCGCTACGGTCGCTCGGTATTATAGTTAAACTTTCATGTTCTGAACATTACGATGTGTTTAGTTCCGTGTTCTTTTCTCAATACTATTAGGTTAATGGTTCTGGTTCAACACAGAATTGAAAAGAAGGTAAAGTATTTAGGTATTTATTAAGACTGCAATTTATTTTATATTTTGTTTGTGAAAACAAAGGGAAATTTCAGAATTGTCTGTTCTGTTATTCGAACTCAAGACATGTTATTTTACTGTAGTTGATTATTGTTAAGAACCGTTTAAAGCAATCTAAACCGATAACTGAATCGACGTGAGCGCTTGAACCTGAAGTTACTGTGTTATAGAAAGTAATTTGTCACAGAATCTGTAATGACATCTTTTTTCTAACATACGATACCACGTTGACACAACTACATAGACATTACACTTTCACGTTGAGTTTTCTCATTTCTATCCATATACGTATATATTCAGAGTCAGTCTGGGAAAGGTGGCATGTATTTGGGTCTTTTATTACTAGTGCGCCATATTGCACAGTTTGAAGAACGTTTTGCAATGTTAATGCTTAACAATGATGATCGACCCTTACCGCTTACTGTGCACTTTACTTTAATTTACATGGAAATTGTTTTACTTGTTTTATGTTTCTCAGAAGTGGATTTTTTAACTTCTGTTTTGACCTAGTTCTTCGCCATATTTATCTTCACTCATTATGTTTTATAAGTATGCAGTATTATATGTACGGACAATATATTTTGCCTTTGACACATTTTATTTTATATAGTATTAACTGTTAGTAATATAGAATGTCCATATATTTGAAGGAACTTCGGATCTGCTAAACCTCCAGAGTCAAAAGAGTAATCCTGACAAATTACGTAAAAGAAGAACTTGAAAATTCAACTTGTAAAAGGCATAAGACGAGTAAAATAATCCACATATAAATCAACGGAAAGACCATACAAAGATGGCGGGTTTGTTCAAAACCGTTAACGTAGGTGCTGGCTTTGTTTTTGACTTGTTGCTGTTCTGCTGCAAAAGCTAGATTTGTAAGGTAACTACTGCCTTTGGATAATCAAAAGTTACAACCATTAGAAAAGATTGAAATTTGTTTCTATTGCCCAATTAAAATGCCTCACATAACTAAATTTTGACCCTTGTACCTCTGATATTTCATTCTACCTGAAACTTAGGTATAGATGATCTGTAGACAGTATCTTTTCTTAAAAGTATTTCTTGTATATTCCACTAGCTGATTTATGTTTGTGAGTTGTTGAGGGATTAAATACGTTTGGTAGTTATTCCATTAAATGTATCATGGACAGTCTTGTGTAGAATGGTCCAGTGGTGTGAATATGAGATCCTACGATATATTTGGTAGTTACCTAAAATGTGTTCAGTCAACGTGTGTGTTGGAACCAAACGTACTGGTCCAACGAAGCACCTACGCAAACTTCTAAGTATAACGGTGTGAACTTGGATGTCCCAAATGCATTTGGTAATCCCATGAATTATGAACACTTAATAAATAGAAAGGATACACAGATAACAGTCCTTCTCTGGTTTGTTGAGTGAAAATTTGGTGCAGAAATCGGCTTCTAATTGAGTGTAGTCTCATGTGGCAACTTATGCTAAGATCATAGTGACGCTGACTTAGGCAGTTTTGTAAGTGTATTCCTCTATCAAACTCCAAAGTACCTGCAGCTTGAGTAGTTAGGAACTGTCTCAGTTTAGTAACAAGACCGTTATATCATTCAGAAGTTTTTGGTAGAATCCATATCTGAAGGGTGTTGGGAGAAAACAAAGAATGCCACAAAACAGGTTTGTTGAGAAAATCAGCCTTTAATTCCTTCACGGTTCAACAAATATATAATATTGTTTCCTGTGGTTCTTTATGTGTTTTGTCCCTTCGTTCTTTGACAGTGTTGTAGTTTCAACATTCCCCGATAGGAATTTCCCAACACCCTTCATTTGTATTACATATACAAAACATTTAATCAACTGTTTTTTTTTCTCCGGACAACAGAAAAATATTTCTTGAATGTCCACAAAACGCACTGCACAGAGAATGTATTAATATTCTTGTTTATATTTCGTTTTTCACACTGACTGTTTCCATTTATAATACTTTCCTAATAGTTAAAAATGAATACCTATTCAATTTTAATCTCTTGTAGTCTGGTCTCTTTCCCCGAGTTTCTCAATTTTAGTTCCCATTACGGATACAATCTTCAAATATTGGTTCTTTCAGGATGATATTCCTTTGATGAACTATATATAAGTTCCTGTCCTTTAAAGTTTCTGTTCAAAATTGGGAGCAAGAGACGGAAGATGTTTTCCCCAAATCTTACTCAGCTGCTGTCCACAATACTGATTTCATTGTCGATGCTTTGTGCAACAGAATAAACATTGATTTTTTCCCTTTTTCTTCCTCCTTCAACTTTTACTCCTTCTGTCTTTCATTTCTTTTGTTCAAGAAAGAAGCTCTTCACAACTTTTTGTTGCTGTTCGAGAGGGAAATGGTTGGTTGTCTCAAAACTTGTGAACTCAATTCAAAGTGAAAAGAAAGGACTCGTTCGTTGTTTGGACAGATTAACTTCGTGTAAGTATTGGAATGAGGTTGAGAGAGAGAGAGAGAGAGAGAGAGAGAGAGAGAGAGAAAGGGAGGGAGGAAGAGAAGTAGTGAACAAATGAAGAGAATATTTTGTTGTGCTGAGATAACATTGATTTCAATTTGAAACTTTCCCACTTATATTCTTGTTCCTCTCTCCTATTAATCCTTCCTACAAACACTTTAGTTTGATGTTTCCCAATGTCTTCATTTGCGCTTTTGATAGTCAAATATTTTGGTATAAAAAAATATGGTTTTCAAACTAAAATTGAAATGACGTCAATAAAACAGGAGAGGCTCAGGTTGCTCTTACATTTAACCAATCATAACCGGAAAAGTACACATGAGAGTCACTGCAAAAGTCGTGGCAATTATTTTATCTTGTCAATTGTATCGAATGAAAATGTGAAATTTGCAGTGGAATTATTACGGTGCCTTCACATCACATGTACAGTTGTAGAAAAAAAGAAAGTAAGGCAAGTAGCAAAAGAAACGAGCCCTAACCAGTATTGGCAGACTGGCGCAGAAGGACACAAAGGAATGAACTTCCCGGCCGAGAAAAAATATAGTAAAAATAGAAGTAGAGAAGAAGTACAAGGAAAAACAGTGAAGATATAGTTCAGGATGGATTTTAACGGTGGAAAATAAGCAAGAAATTGTTAAGAAATTAAAAAGCCACAGTTAATGAAAACAACACCTTGTTAGCGTACTCTATTGATGGTCACAACGGTAGCCATATACTGTATGATAGATTCCACCGTGTAAGGAGGCCACTCAGCATGTTGTCACAACAGCAATAAAGTATCATACCTTCAGCAATAAGACTTTGTCGTTATAACTATACATATAGTTACCACAGCAATACTGTATAGTGACCCTATAGGTCAATTTTTAACAATATACATGTATAGTACTCGTAACTATATAGTATGGTCAGACATAATTCCACCATTGGTAATTCAACTATACACTGTTGTATAACTTGGCATAATGCTAATAAAATATCTTGCTAATTTAACTTAAAGCAGGGATTTTAACATAAAATGTTGTTCACAGTATTGTAATTATGACACTACACTTAATCATGTTTACTGTCATAATGACAATACACGATTAGCGAGACTTGTATTGTATTTGCAACCCATAATATTGCTGTCCCAATATATTTCAACTATGACAAATAGGATTTTATGGTTACTCCAATCATATTAGTTCATTGAAATATATATATAACATCGTTATGTAAGTGACGTATACAATATGCTTATATGCCTCAATTGGTGGGCCACTCATTAACAATAACATTCTAGATTTTACACTCAACTTTAAATTTTTCAAATCATTATGTAAATCGCCAAGATATCGTAATTCTTCTTCATTCTTAACTACTCCTCACACGTCTAATTTCTCTAGATTCGAACAAACAACGTGACTTCCAACAACATAGTGTCCGACGTAACTGTATTTTTTTTAGTGACAAAACTTCTTTCATTTTCTGCGCATGCATATCCAAGAACTATACATAATTACTCGAAGAGCAATAAATATATTGTCAAACTTATAGGTAATGAAGAAATATTATTCAATCATCCGTGCATATGATTTTCCCAGTAATTTAAAATTTAGGTATAATTTTTAGGAATCACAACAATACCAGATATAAGCAACTTAGCACAAGGGTAACATGGTTACGATTACTATAAATATTAACAATACAGTTTAGCAATGCAAATATCGATGGATTTACTAGTTTTTTTTTTCAAATGAACTTTTCTTGTATTCTTGTGAGTAACCACCCGTCAAAGTTTGACCTCATGTACCTTGAACCACCCTGCATATACAGACCCTTATGTTTTATCCCCGCTTTGGTCCTTTACGTCCTAGTCCGCTACTGGGCGCAGCGTGTTCAACTGTAGATGTTTTGCAAACACATCTCATATTTCTCACAATATGGTCTGTATTTCAGATCGGGCAGATGTTCCATGCGTGTTCTTTTAGAGTAATATTCGATAAATCTGGGTAATCATGGCAGATGTTACAATTCACAATTATTGTTCTGCAAATCAAACCTGACTAAGAGAAATTATTAGTTATGCTCTGACTAGCACCCATGAACTCTTCAACAATTCTTTGTCTAGAAATGGATTTGCTTCGTGAGTATCTACAGAAGTATCCAAGTAATCATGGAAGCCTGAGGTCGTCTCTAGCAAACACTAACTCAGGTATCCAACAATATGCGATACCCTGCATATTTTGAATCTAGAAGTTTTGGAGTGTAAAGCAAATGTTTTACCAATTAGCGAGTTGTTGCTTTTAAAGGCACTGAAAACCACAATTTAATGAAATTGACATGAAGATGTTTTAAAATTTAAGACACATTTGGCAGAATACTTAGTAATAAATCACTGTATTTTGAATCTAGATTTATCTTGTTCACTATGAAATCTTCCTTGTTAGACTAAGGAAAACTTACAGTAGACTGACTGGAAATATCTAGTGTACTTCATAATGAGGTCTAGGTTGTGGGAGGGTGAGCATTTAATTAGTAAGAAAACTGACAGGAAACAGAAATCCTGTAGGGTATTTATCATGTTAGAATTTGAGACTAGACGTTAGCAGAAAGTCAACGTGTCCCAAATCAGTAACTATGATAATTTGAGTGTTCTTTTGTATGGTTATGTCTTTTCGAGCAGTTACAGTTTATAGTATACGTGCTCAATATGTATAAGTAAGAACACATATGCATTTTACTAGTATCCTTATACTGTACATTTAAGAAGTAGTTAGAAGGACATTAGAAATATACCTCCAAAATCATTAAATTCCAGCAAAGAGAGAGAGAAGAAACTGATTAAATACTCAGATCAAATAAAATATGAGGTAAGAAGATAAAATTTGCTTCTCAGCAGTGAAGTTTACTTCTGCCGTTCATCCAAATAAATAAGACAGTCAATTTGTTCAGACGGAGAAAGAGATGGGAGACTAGTAGAAGTAACAGAAGGAAAAAAATTAAAGCAAGGGAAGTGCCCAAGACACATTTCTTCATCATTCCATCAAAGACCAATTACTTCTCCTTTTAAGCTAAGGCACGGTGATTAGGAATGTAAGACAAGCTTCTCTTTTTCCTAAATAACTAAAGCCTTTTCTTTTTCTTTTCTTTTATTTTTATTCTTTTTACTTTGTTCTCTTTTGATATTCTCCATTCCATTCTTCTTATTGTACTTTCTTTTGCTTCATGATTTTTGCCAAATTCTTTCTTTTTTTTGACGTATTGGAGGGAGGGGATAGGCCAGGAAACACTTCCTCAGTCACCATCTATAGTCTCTCTGGCTTTTATTTTTATCTAGCGCTCTATGTAAAGCTTTTAGAACGGGGTGTGGTTCTTTCATCAGCTCACGGAAGAAGTGGGTAGGGTGAAGACGTGGAAATATCATGAAAGTGTGAGGTTATTTTTCACACTATCGCTCTTTGTAAGATTCTTCGTTTTAATGTCCTGTGCACAAAGTGTAGGAAAAAGTTAAGAAACGGAAAAGACTCCATGAAAGGAAAAGATAGGTTTTCCGACCTACATTTTTTTGTTGCGTATTTAATTTTACCACGTTTCTTTTACTTCTCTTTTGTGCTTCATTCTGGCTTTTCCACTTTTCTATCTTCTTTTGTAGATACCAAACTACTCAATGAAGCATTCTTTCTTTTCTTATGCATTAGTTCAGTAATGCTGGTCTTTCCTAGGAAGCTTTGATGTACCAGAACTTTTATGTTAGCTATCGGGTTTCACTCAAGAACTTCAACCATTTTCAATTCACAAGGGAATGCCTCAAGGAATTATACTTGAACATTGATACAAAACTAACATAAATATAGCTTTACTGCGCTGACTTAAGCCAGATCGGTGTTACATGTCAAGGAGGAATGATATAGTTTTATTAAATAAGTATTTACCATTATAAATTAGTAATATTTACTGTAATTTGTGTAATTAACAATATCTAAAAATGACGGCGGATAACATACTTTAATTTCCTGAGTTTTTATTAATGATTGAGATTTCATTAAACTTTTTAAAAATCAAAATTAAATTCTTTAACAAATATAAATAGGCTTATTATTCAAGAAATCGATACCTTGATGCCCTGTTTCACCATTCTTTCTTAAATTCGGCGCAAGGGCGCGTTAGTAAACGCGTACATAAGAATTTGAGTATCCCTTAAGTCACTGTCATTGCACCAACATATAAAGCAATCATTTAAGGGTTCCTTAACAAACGAGTCGTTAGCGCGTTTGTACTCATCTAATTCACATCGTGATTTAATTTATTTCTTTATCGAAATATGCTGTATCTTGGTTATGAATGTTGATTTAGCAGTAAAGAAGAATGGGTGCAGGATCAATTTACAAAATGTTATGTCTATAATTAGTGCATTTGTATAAATTATCTCAAAATTGAATCTTTTACAGCATCAGATTCTGTTTATTACTACTTTATCTTCGCTAGATAACAGTACAGTTTAAATCTTAAATTCAGTGCAAAAGTCGCAACCTGCAAATGTTTAATTTCAAAGTAACTATAATTTGCGATAAAAATTAAAACATCTTGTTCTAAACGACTGTACAGCTATATACGTACATTACACAACAGTTTTCAGCTCCTAAGCTAAACAGCAAGCTCACGCAAAACAACGAATTGGCGGATCCGCTCAGTTCGGCGCCAGAGCTTTACCAAAGAATCAAACCAGGGAAACTATCGTATTAAAAGAAGTATGTAAAAACTTCGTCCATAAGAAGCGACAGAAGAACAGATCCAGGGGTTGTGTTCATGGAAGAAATGAATGTGTAATGAAACGTTTATATTTTAGTAAGCACTTGAAAAACATAATAATAATTTTTTCAATGATTTTAATTGTGAAGTGTTTCTTTCTGGCGGAGCTCTAACAGGGACGTAACTAGGAGGGGGAGCAGACGGGGCATATGCCCCGGGCGTAAGATTCAGGGGGCGCTAAACTGCGCAAGTTTTTTTTACTAAGGATATTCAGCTCAGAAACCAAAATCAATATAAAAGAAGCTAAATGCATAATGTGTGAAGTGTTGTGTGAAGTGAATGCGTTAACGTAGGATGCATAGAAATATTTCCTCAATAGCAATTTTGTGTGGAAATTCAATTGCCGGGCCCTTAAGTCCACAATAAGGCAAAGCGAATTGAATGACTATCATCTGCGGTATCAGTGAAGTCTAAATCTAGCTCTCATGTTTGGATTTTTCTCCTCTCCTTGTTAGACTTAAGAAAGAAAAGAGTAATAATTTCAACTTTTTCAATTTTTTTCGCCTCATTAGGTACGTTAATAATTTCCGTTTTGCTCACTCGGAGCCGAAACGGTAGCGCCGAAACGTAGACGGCGCCTAAATGGTGGCGCCCAAACGGAGGCGCCGAAACGTAGTGAACCCACGTATTGGAGTAGCTTTCTTAAGCTAATGAGTTGCCATCTCTTGCCTCTACAGCAGAATAGAAATTAAAATCATTATTTTTAGTTTCTGAGAATAAGGAAAAGAGAGTAACTACGGATTAATTAATACTTTGCCTAAATTTAATTGTTGCAAGGTATCAATAAAACAGTTTATTTTGCATACATTACATTCGCCACGGTCATTTCGTTGTCTACTATTGTATCTCTTTGCATTGGTGATTTTTCCTTTTGCGTTTGAGGAATGAAGAGAAACAAGAAATCTAACATGAAAGAAATCAAAACTATTTTCTCATTGTCCTTCCAAGCATACTGAAATTATGCAGTTTAATAATTAGCAATGATTTATCTGAAAACTCCACGAGATGTTAATTAGCTTTTTTATTGGTTCTTATTGGTCTGTCGTAAGCCACTTTTCTGTTGAATTACGTACGTTATGCTTGTTTTATAGAAATGCAAGAACTCGAGCAGAAAAGATCTGATAATTGTTTGAAGAAACATCTGCGTTTGTGGAGCTCCTTCCCAAATATAAAAGATGGGCATACCAAAATAGTGAATTCAATAACAATTTAAGTATGGTTCTACAAAACTGCTATCGTGGACGCGACCTGGCAAGCGCACAACACTATCACGAATTAAAAGCTGTGAGTCGCATATTGTCTGTGATATCTCTTCCTGTTTATGTTTCTAAACATTTCATCCATATGACTCCACATGACTGCATCGGTTTATGTGTGAAATTAATAGTACCAAGAACAGCTGGGAATAGATCAATTAGGAGAGAATATTACATACCGTTTGGCACTTGACAATACACAGTGTACAGAGTGTTATTTATAGGGGAGGGGGGAATTCCCTGGCACCTTGGGTGTTTTCCCTGATACCTCACTTCCCTGCTTTCTTTCAGCGTGGGAAAACCATTTTACACAGACCATTTACAAACCAAATCCTTTGTAGGCGCATATTGTATGCAACAAAGTTCAACCAAGAAGTTTAGTTTTACGGAAACTTTATTCAAGACTGCATATCAGTACTTTACAGAGCGCTCATACTTATTGATGCTAGAGTGCTCGATCATATTCTGAAGTTATACGTAAGAGCAAACAGTCAAAATCGATCGTCCACTTCCAGTCTATTCCAATATACACAGAACATTCAATCCTTTGTTTTTCCGGCTTGTCAGCACTGAGTAAGTGACCCATTTTTTATGTATTAATCATTGAGCTATGAGCAACCACGGCCCATATGCATAAGGGGAGGGGCTGCAATATTTCATTTGTAAACGTCGCGAGCCCATGATAAATAAGCTAAAGATTACTGATAAAACTGGTGCTAAGATAGATTCTGGGGGGTGCAACTCCCCAACTCTGCCTGTAGCTCACTTGGTTAAGAGATATTGAAATACACATAAAATAACAGATCCAATAAATATTCTATAAATTTCTCCCTACCTCTTTTAGTGACAAATACCCTGCAGTGTACATAGACACTGTAGCCTTGGGTGCGCTATTGATATCACCCACAACTATCTGAGTTCCAAAATGTACATTCACTTAAAAATGTATTCCGGGAACATAGCATTTAGTGTTTATTTAACCTATATTTATGGACTTAATAAGCCCATATTGTCTGAGCCTATCACTTGCAGTCCCTCAGATATCTTACGCCTTAGGCAAAGCTGACCGTCTGGCCCATAAAAAAATGTTACCCGCAGTACACTTTTCCATGATAGTATTAGCGACATTAAGGCGCAGAGTAATTAAAAGTCGTGCAATTTGTGCCAGAGGATGGTTTCAATCTATTGCGACTTCAAATAATTCTATCGAACGGTCGTATAGCGTTGGCTTAGCATTCGGGAAGTCGTGTGTTCAACCCCGGCGGCCGGCCATCATGACTGAGGATTTTCCAGGTAATCTCCTCCGCACTTACACCAGGCAATTTCCGGAATGGTACCGTCAACTTAGGTCCTGGCCGACATCTTTCCGGATCCTTTCCCCTCCCCTATCCAGCCTGAACCTTAGATGCCTAAAGCAATATATAAAATTCCAATTCAAATAATACTAAATTTCGTCTAACACGTTGAACACAACACTTTTCCTAGGTCGGTATCGTTGTTGGAATTCTAATTAATCAAACATTTGAAAAGAATTTGGTCTGTTCAGAATTATTCTTTCCAGTCTCATGCTTTTTAAATACAAGAGCTCTGGTTCAAAATATTAATAGTAGTTCGCCATATTCTTTCTCAGTTTAAGGTCGCGTTAAACAATTTAAGAAGGTAGATCGCATCCTTAAATTAAAGAAGAGTTTGAAGAACTGTTGACTTTGAGAGGGGTTGGTAAAACACTGTAGCACGCAAAGAGGTGTTATATTGACTTAAGGATTCCTTAACATTTAAGGAAGGTTGGTGAGACCGGGCATGAATCTTTTATCCATCAAATTCTTAAATTAAAAGTATAATTTGTATCATATCTTGCTGTTAGTTCAAACATGAACTTAGAAAATGCACAGCAATATCAAGATTTCGGATACAAACTTAGTCTCGAGCATCAAAGACATTCAGTAACTGTCGTCATAGCTAACATACATGAAAGATTGAAAGTGAACAGATATTAATTACATATTTGGGACAGATCATCTCACAAAAAAACCTGTGCGTCAGGAGTAATATAGTTGAGGGGAAATTAATGGATATTTAGATGTGTGGAATGTTTCTGGGATTTTCCCCATAGATCATGTGCCAAGAGGCAAATAAATCGCGGTGTATCATATTTTTAGACAAAAAAAAAACACCTTAATGATGATTTTTGGGCTTCCTGAAATTCATTTCACTTTGTCTGACTTTCTCAGGACCATAAAACCCCCGGAAAATCTTAATAAATGTACGAGTAAAACCTAGATATTTGAACAAACATTTTAAGCTTAGTCACAAAGTAAATATGTATAATCACAATGTAAATGAGTATATGTTTAGTAAGTGCTCAAATTTATGAAGTAATTATTGAATACTTCTTGGAGACAATCGGGGTACTCTCTAGACACTCTAAACTCATGTTAAATCCTGGACATTTCAAAATGTTAAACTGGATCGTGTTTTTAACATCCAAAAATATCATAGAATAAGCCCAATCTCTCTATTCTGTGGCATAGAGTTTTAATCGGATTCATATTCGTAAAATTTGAAAATTAAAGAAAAATTAAGAGTTGCTGCACGTATATTTGTTGAATAGAGTCTGTTGATGGCGCCTTTATTTAAGTTAAATCGTCTATATCTGTTGAGTACATTCACGTCTAAGATCACTTTTAAAGAAACTATTGACTAATGATATAAATAAATTCACAAATAACGAGGTCGCTTCCTTGTCAAGAGCCAAATATCAGTAATAGGCACATCTGTTTCATCTTCCAGGAGTCTACAGATGTTCATCAGAACGTCTAGAGTTTCTAGCTTAGGAAGACAAAAATATTCAAATTCCTTTTGCTCAGGTAATGTCTTGTTTTAGGCGTGAAAGCTTCCTTTCCTCTTCTTTTATTTGTCTTTTCTCATGTTATTTCTGAATGAGGTATATTTTGAAAGAAAAACAGTAACATTTGTGAATGGAAAAAGTCTGCTTTTCAGTTTTAACCCATATGCCTATAAGGTTAATGTTCTTTAGAAGAAGTTTAATTCTCTTCTCTTTTCCGCGTTCGATTTAGGAACTTATTCAATCACGTAAAAATGCCACGTTACTGAAGCAAATCTATCTCTTTTTCGATTTTATTGCTAGACTGCTTTAAAGACCACTTTCACGCAGAAAAAACATGCAGAACTTTTATAATAACACTAAAAGTTTGTAAGACAAGTTTCTTACAAATGTAGCTCTGTAGTCCTTGCTATTTTCCGAGTGCTGTGTATTTTTCGTCTTGAACGCTTAATTGAAGGAATTGCAAACATCCCAAGTCCATTTTTTCCGTATTTTCATTTTTCTGTTCGTTCGGCATCTATGTTCCAAGGGCTATCCACTTGCATAATATTACATCTTAACTCCAATTGTTCCTCCTGAAAAAATACTCCGGGATGTTTTGCAATTCAGGTCTTCAATTAAGTACTAAATTTCTGAAAACAATATGATAGGCTCATTTGTATATGATCTGTCCAGATATTACACAAGAAATACTCCTTTCCAAATTCCTATTATGTTTTAAATGTGGCCAACAATGACCTCCGTTGTGTTCAATAATTATTGTCAGAAAGGCCGAAATAATTACTCGACACATTTCTGTAATTGAAAAATAATGTAATTAAAATACATGAAAACTTATTTTCCCACTGCAAAGACCATGCATAATGATACCACACGGACTGTTTTGTTATATGTTTAAAAATATTTAGAAAATAGAAAGTTTTGAATTTAGTCCAGGAACTATCCCGCGCTAGGTTGGGTCGTCATGTTCAGAAACCCTCTTAATTACTACAAAATTGATCCTTTAAAGGAAATATCATGTACATTAAATTACCAATAACATTGATCTATTCTGGATAGTAACATAAAACTACCTTTGTGCTGATAGTCCTTTAAACCTACTAATTCCAGTATATTAAAGTTATATGAACGACATTTATGTCTGAAAGGTCTGGAAGGCGCGATGGAATATCTGGTTACTTCGAGAGGCCAGCAAAATCACCGGTCATGAATTCAATTATTTTTTTTTATTATTTAGAACAACTGATGAAATTATGAAACCACCACCCATAATCAATCCTGATATTTGCACCACCTTGGGGAAAAAAGGTCTCGAGTTGATAGTACGATTTCCAAAAGATTCCTTTCGAATGTTTGTCTAAAACAATTTATACAACTATTTAGGCTGAAACAGCAGAAGTAAATACTACATTTGCCAAAAGCTACGACTGATTTCTTCTTCGTAGAGCTTATATCTCCAAACTTTGCAGCTTACCATAACAGAAATAGTATTATCAGACATACTCTAAAATACTTCTATTACAAATTTGTCTTTCGGTACTTACGATTTAATGAATATCGTGAAATGACATGCATTTTTCTTTCTGAAGATACATAATTATACAAGGAAGTTTAACAATAAAACTTACTTTTACCCCTCCTAGTAACACTTTTTTTCAGCACCTGTGTTATACGAGTGGGGCAGTTAGAATATGCCTAGTATGCAAGTACATAGTTTAAAGGATATGTTGCTTATTTTTTTTAACTATATGGGGGAGATTATATGGATGATATAATTAGGTAACGGTGATAATAAGAATGCAAGACGATCAATGAGATTAATTTGAGGTGCAAAGCTTTCACTTAAAGCTTGAAGTCCATTTCCATCTTGTTGCAGGAATGATATGTACTTGATTACTTATTTATTATTAGCCAAAGTACCTGCCCGTTGGTGCGGAGTGAGTAAAATGTATTGGCAACGCTAATAGGAATAATTTTGAAGCCTTGTGTAGTGAAAATTTGTTAGTAAAGACGAAGAAAATAAAAGACTTTTTGCATTGCATTAATTTATCCTGACGCTGATTCATAACAGGCCATTTTGGATTTAAAATTCATTTAATGCACATGAATTAATAGTAATTATCCAATTGTTTTTACATCAGATCAACATTAAAAGTGAAAATTTTATTTTTCAATGTTCTGCCATCAAATAATATCAAAGTTAACTTCCTTTCAATAAATAAACTAGCTGCGCGCACCTGGCATTGCTAGGACTTTTGAAAGCGTCAGGCGAAGGGATTAAAGGGTGTTTGTACTTCTTGTATTCTTTTTGAGCAGAGTAGCTGGTTACTAGGGCTTTAAGGGAGTGGAGGATTTATGAAGTTGCGCGAAAGGGATAAAGAAAGGAGGGGAGGGGGTAATAATTGAAATGTACATTTATTGCCCTATTCCTGCAAAGTTAATCGTACTACAACACTATGCACCAGAGTGAATCATGACGCAATATAGGACTATCCACAGAAAGCTAAGATCAAACTGCGCAGTTTGCATTACTTAATTTCCTTGGTGTGTGAAACGTAGAAAACAAGTAATATTTAAAGCAATATTTTATTACACAGAATTTGTTGAACTTGTTTGTTGTTCATTAAATTTGCGCAGAAATGTTTGTTTTACTTTTCAAACTCTTTAATTCACTTTTATGAAAGGCTAGTAGTGGTTACATTTATTTGAGTTTATTTAAAGCTTGATGTTATGGGATAGGGGCTGATACTCCTCCCTCACAGTATTTATTTATTCTAAACACAGTGGGGATACATTAACGGTGTATAGAAATCATTTTATGCATGTATAAGCACTTTGTTTTTAGAACGTTATATACATAATTTTTAAACGGTGTAGGCGTTAGAGAGTCGAAACCATAGTAATCATAGCAGGGCGCTGAAGAATATTTCGGTGTAGAAGACGCTGTGGATCAAACTTACCTACCGGTTTGAACAAGATTATCTTCGTAAGTTGTAAAGCTAAATGAAGTAAGAAGTTTTTATCTGCAGAAAGTATATTTTGGTAGGAACATAAGAATATGAGGTATAATATCTTATGTTGGCATAAATTTAAAATCTAACTAGAGAGCTTTCATAAATAAACCACCTTCAATTCTAAATATAAAACTGCTTAGTTCATGTAAGTTCCTTTTACACTTAGTAAGTACACCATTCAGGAAAGTAAATAAAACATTTCGTACATCTGAATTTCGGCAAGGAACTAATCTGAATTTAATTGAAAGACAATTTTAAATAACCATACGTCATCTTTTAACTAATGTAGCAATTTCAAAGATACGGGGAAGTTTTTTTTAAAATTTTGTGAGAGAATAAATGAGAATTAGATATTGTGATCGAACGAAACTTGTGTTTAAATTACCACAGGAAAACAGCGAACATCGTTGTCCTAATGCAAGTAAAAATGTTATATAATTGGTAAACATGAAACAGAGGTTAAATATAAACTCTTATTTTGAAAATGTAAAAAAACTAAACCAAAATAAAGCAGGATTTGCTTTCTGACGTATGAAAAATACTACTTCAATTCCATTAGGAGAAACACACACTAATTGAGCACCATTTTGTCCATTTATGTATTTTTAATCCCTATTCTTGAGTGCTTGGAAGTTCGTGGACAAAATCGAAGCAGTAAATAACGTTGCATTTTTAATACGAACGTGGAACCTTTCATCGACTGCCTGGAGGAATTCCACAGAAAATATCATTATAAAAAAGCTTTTTACTTTGTTATTTATTATTCATTAAATAAAAGCTTAAGTTGTTCAAAGCATGTAAGAGAAACTGTGAAAGTGAAAAAAGAGTGTGCAATTACAACGGTTAAAATACTATCCATAGCATCGCAAACGATGAATGCATTTTATGAAACTTAAGGGAAAATAAAACTCGTTCGAATCCATTACTAGAGGCACGAAATTAATTCTTATTCACGAACCACAAAACACTGTTAGTGAACATGAGAACAACGTCATTCAATAACCTGATAATGGGATGCGGCTAGTCAATAATCTTGCCCAGTGATCGGAAAGTTCTGGCATCGATTCTAGCTGCTACTAACTTTTTGACGATTTTTCCTAGTTTCGCTGGCATTGTTCATTAAAAAGAGAGTTTCCATTTTTGTCCAAAATACTCAAAGCAATTTATTTCCTTGCTAACTAAAGAGCTGAGTAGTAGAAGATCATAATAAGTAAAAGCACTGGAAATTGATCGCTTTTAAATTGTAGTATTCTACATTATACTTTTCCGTTTATAAATGTTTCATTTTCATTCTGTTACATTAATGTATTAGACTTATTTTCTCTTTCTGTGCTACGGGCTTTAAATGAAGCATCTATTTTTTGCTCTGGTTATGCCTTTGTGCTTCACAACAGTCTGTGAATTACACGTAGCTGAGTCGGAAAACACAGTACTTGCTATTTTGTAACAACACGTTTTCAATTCGTACTTAAAATATACAGTCCCACTTACGTTCGTCCGAATTTCCGCACTCGGTCTTTGTAGCACTTGGATTACTAGTTATTCTCTCGTTTACTTTGTGACTGTATGGCGTCGTTTCACTACGTGTGGTTCCATGTACCTAGTGCTGCCATTTGATCACTGGTTTCGAAGGTACTACAAGTGCTTTCTCTCTC
Source organism: Lepisma saccharinum (assembly GCA_022664845.1). NCBI lineage: Eukaryota > Metazoa > Arthropoda > Insecta > Zygentoma > Lepismatidae > Lepisma > Lepisma saccharinum. The sequence goes on along the minus strand of JAGDQP010001260.1, from coordinate 92,380 downwards.
CTCATGCGGTATCTCTCCTTACTTTTCCCTACAAATTGTGGCTAATTCCTGATTTAATGAAAATATAATTTCACAAAAGTTCACCTCTAATCATTTTATTATCAAATTAAAGAAACTCTCTTTGAAAAGAAATTTATATGTTTCTTGAAGATAAAATTAAAATAATATTTTTCGTGAAGCAATGATTTAAGCAGCTCACTTTTAACGATAGCTAAATCGATTATGAAGTTTATGAAACTTATAAATATCTCGATACAAACTTTAACCATTCTGGAATTCCAGAATCTCGAATCCGGCTGGTAAGGTACTCTTTCGTAATTTGAATGCTCTTGACGTCACACCAATAGCCACTCCTGATCCCACTTGCTTCCCTAAAAACGGCGGACGACCGGATCTCCTGGACATTGCTTTAATCAGGGGCATTCATATTACTGATGGTCCATTTACTATCCATGCACTAGCTTCTGACCACATCCCTGTTCGCCTGGATGTACATCAGCATAACTTACCAATGCCAACCACATTACCGCCTGTGTATTCTATTAATTGGGATCAATTCAAACAGATAATCTCTGATACCACTGACACCAGACTTCCACTCAACAACCTTCAAGAAATAGACTATGCTGTTCCACTAATCACAGCCAACATACAATCTGCATTGAAAATAGCAACTACTATTACATCAACTACCAATAAACAGCAACTTACTCACTCACCACAGCAACTCCGTACTCAACTATTAATTTCCATGAAGCGCTGGGTACGTAAGAAATGGCAAACAACTAGAGATCACAGTTGGAAAGCTCTATGGAATAAATTCACAAAAATTAAGCATCGTCTTAGAAGAATTCAAATTCAGAACTGGGAAGCTAAATTGCTTACATTAGATAAACCTAATTATGAATTTTGGAAACTGGCAAAAACATTCTCAAATCCCAGAAACTATGTAACATCACATCCTCTTCATGGACCTCGTGGTTTAGTCTTCACCCCAACGGACAAGGCAACTTTATTTGCTGATCAATTAGAATTACAATTTAGCCTCAACCCTGAACCATATGACGAACCAACAATTCGAACAGTAAATCACAAGCTACGTACTACTAACTTAGATCAACCTTTTGACCCAATATATCTTTGTACTCCACGTGAAATTCAAAAAATTATCAAGCGCCTTAGAGGACGCAGCGCACCTGGACCTGATAAGATTACCACTGCAGCACTCCAACATGCTCCGCGCAAACTTCTAGTACAGCTTACAAGATTATTTAATGCATTGCTAATACATAATCACTTTCCGGACTCCTGGAAATCTGCTAAAGTTATAATGATCCCGAAACATGGTAAAGATCATAAATTTCCTGAAAATCACAGACCTATTAGTTTGCTTTCCACATTAAGTAAAATTTTTGAGAGAGTTCTACACAGTCGCCTTCTTCAATTCATTAATACTCACAACCTATACCCAAGACATCAATTTGGTTTTCGTCACGGTTTTGACACTGTGTCACAATTAGTTCGAATTATTGAATTCATCACTCTGGAATTTAATGCAAAGAAACATGTTTTTGGCATATTCCTTGATAGCTCTAAAGCATTTGATAAAGTTTGGCATGATGGCATCATTTATAAGCTACTCAACTTTGGATTTCCGCACACATTGATACGTATTATACAATCATACCTAGCAAATAGAAAATTTTATGTTCATTACAATGGAGTCTCCACAAATCTTCGTGACATAAATTCTGGTGTACCACAAGGATCAGTACTGGGACCACTCCTATTCAACCTATACACTGCCGATATACCGACTGCAGCCAATACTCAACTTGCAACATTCGCGGATGACACTGCCATCTTCGCCTCCGATAAAACATTAATTTATGCTCAACTGTATGCTCAACTTCACCTACAACAGCTGGAAAAATGGACCTCCAAATGGAGAATTAAATTAAATCCTGAAAAAACTTCTGTTGTTCACTTCATTCGCCGAAGAACTGCCAATTGCCGTCCGTTTACAATCTTCGATGAACCACTTCAGTTCACAGCATATGCAAGATACCTTGGAGTAGATCTTGACTCCAAATTAACCTTCCAACAGCACATACAAACTGTAGCCAAAAAAGCCACCAACAGATTACTTGCAATTTATCCACTACTACGCAGTCAAGTTTTCTCCATAGAGACCAGGCTTCACATCTACTACATGCTCATCCGATCGCTTCTAACATATGCAGCACCAGCTTGGAAACATGCAGCCCCATCTCATCTCATCCTACTTCAACGAGTACAAAATAGAGCACCTCGTATAATCACGGGACACTCTAGAGACACACGCATCACGCAGCTACATGAAGATTTATCACTACAATATTTATCTGACTTCATTGAGCATATTTCCATTTTCTTCTGGAACAGAATTCGCACATCTCCACACGACTCACTACATAATATTGGTACTGCCATTCCCATTCGGCAAACCTATCGTATGCCACACCCCTGATTGTAACATCAACTACTGACATTTTCTTGGATGAATAACATCACGCCAACCTTATGAAGACTTGTGTCCTTCACTAGAAATCTCCACCTCTTCTTACAAATCAGATAATATCCCTTCTTCACTCTCATACCATATTAATAGGGCTGCGACAGTTGCGTCCTATTTAGCATCCACATCTTCATCTCACGTCATTACTCGCATCACATATAGAAGGCATGGACTTCGGTCCGAAACTTCATATCATTCACCTGTCAGATAACGGAAACGGAATTTTCATTTAAACTCATCTATACACATCAGAAACCAATGGCCAACTCCGAAAACCCCTCTTTCAGTAATCACAGTAGAAGTGGGGTGGTCACTTTTATGATCTTCTAACTTTATACAGAAACTACTACTGCAGCATTATTCACTACAGTTTATCATCTTTAATTAACGTAAATGATACATTACATTCTCTGGACGTCATTCAACGTAAATTTCTCAGCCAAACTTTAGGTTCTATACCAAATATTCTAAACATCTTCCTCAACTAGGAATTAGCTTTGAGTGGAAGCAGAAAAATTCTGATAAGAAAACTCTTTATGACATATAAAATAAAAATTAATCATCCCGTTAATAAACGGTTATATTCGGTAGACCTACTAGAACAAAATCAAAGGGGGACGCAGTGACTCGGTGGTAGAGCGCTCTCACTTCGGGTGCATGGGGGTCCTCGGTTCTATCCCGGCTCGTGCCATGTAGGCTTTATGATGGACAAACACTGTGTGCATGGGGTTTCTTCAGGTTCGTCCCATTTCCTCCCACTTCGTTCATTCCACAAATTTTCCCATCATCATCCATTCGGTAGGCCAAAAGTTGTCTAAAGGCCTTAAATAGAACTCAAATTCAACAAACTTAAAGGATAATAAATAATAAATACATTCTTTATGACGAATATTCTGAGATAATCGAAACTGGCACTGAACCAGGTTACTCTAATTTAGATCAGAACCTACAGTAGTAGATTCCAAGTTTGAGAAACGGTGGATTCAACGTTAGTCCCGCTCCGTAATTTTAACGTTGTATATGTACCGAAATGTATCCCCTGTTCAATGGTTTATTCGACGTTTAGAATCAACGGGAAGTGGCGTATTTAGGAAACCTGTTTGTAACATTGTGATAACCCAACTGTCCAGCGCGCGGCTCAAAACCACCCTTTTCATTCGACCAAAAGAGAGCATTGAACTTCATGACGGAGAGTTAATAAACAGTTGCTGTCTTTTTCCATTCCTTGACTTTGATATATTGATTTTGTTTGTAAATTTTCAACCTGTCTGCAATGGGATTCGAAGCTGGAACTTTCTTCATTCGCCCTTGGTAGCTCGTCACTCTAACCGCTCATCCACGAAGAATCCTAATATTTTACTATTCGTTTTATGTTACGACTTTGAATGACTTCTGTGTGCAATTTTACCCTAACCCAGAAAGTAATACCATCTTTTAGCAATGTTGTCAAACATCTGATAGGCTGGGATGGAAGAGAAAAATCAACGAACTAACACAAGATACAATCAGCAATTCTAGTGTCGAATTCCAGCCTATACTAGAGTGACCATTCACTTTGGGTTTCCGGGCAGTTTTCCCATATTAAGACATTTGTCCCTGGCTATTTGTCTCCCCGGTTTATCTTTAGAGAAAAAAAAATATTGTTTTTATTAAAAATAAAAAAAAAACCATTCGGATTCTGTCTAGGGCTACCAAACACTTTTTTTTACGGGTTCTAGTCTTGTACTCTCTACTTTTCCGTTAAATCCTTAAACTGTATTCTTTTTGTTATTTCTCGTTTATAAAATCACATAGGAATTTTGTGATGGACATACACGCTCGTTTCTAAACTCTAAATTCAAGAAGAATAGATAAAAATATTAAGAATGGAGTAATTTTTTATGTAGTGGAGGGTGGGGGAGGGGAGAAAAGGTAGCCAAATTTACAGTTGCAACAAGTAAGAAGTTGAATTATTCAGATTCTCCCTGAAACCACTGGAAAAATAGGGTAACCTAGCCTATCCACATTAATTTAACTTAAGAGAAAGTTTTTGTGACATAACATGAATAGTAAACTAGTAGTTACTCGCTAGATGGCCCTATGGATGAGTGGTTAGCGTGGCAACCTATAAACGACGAGCGCGGAAAGTTCCAGCTTCGAATCCCATTGCAGACGCGTGGAAAATTTACAAACTGAGTGCTCTATTTTGGTCAAATGCACAACGTGGCTTTGAGCTGTTGAGCAGGTGGGCAAACGCAACGTCACAAAAAGTTGTTCATCGTCCACCTCTTGACGTTGAAGACTACATTGATTTTAAACGTCGAGAAACCCGTTAAATAGGCGGACATTTAGGTACATTACTCGACGTTAAAATTACGTAGCGGGACTAACCTTGAGTCCACCGTTCTTCAAAGTTTGTGTGGTACTGGGGTCCTCCACGTTACAAATATGAATAAATCGACATTTCTCAAAATCACTATTTGAAATTATACAAATTAGTTTGTCTATGGCAGTCATTTCGCGCATTACTGGTTAATACCTAGTGGAAAATATTATAAAATGAGCGCCAATTTGAGCACATGTTGTAGGGCGACAAAATCCCAAATTTCAGAATCCCTAAACAGAGACACGTACGTGACAAATACCTTCATATTTGAATTTTTGGGAAGACACTAACCTAAAACGAAATGTCACATAAACCCTTTCTTATTTCAAATTCACGAAATGAATCCAATATGGTGGCCTTCAATATACTCATACCCCCACCAGGTGTATCCCTTCACCTATTGTCATTATTCAATGGTTGGGGCATATTCCTCCAGCAGTTTTAACACTGCACCTGTCTTCAGGACCCTGTACAAATAGGCACAAATCGATATTTCAAAAAATTGCCATTCAAAACTTTCAAAAAGGTTGGGTCTATGATTGTCATTTTTACACAATATAGGTTAAAACAAAGTGGAAGAACAATTTTTCTTGTAAATATCGACTGATCAACTGACGTAGTTTCCTTGTTAATTGTGTTATAAAAAGTGCAATTTTATAGCATCTTTGAATGAAGAAAAATCAAATAATTCAAATGTAATTTCTTTAGGTAATATATGTGCATTAGGGTGGATCGAAAAAACTTTTTTCGAATTTTTATAACGCCTAATGCGGAATAAACTCTCTGCATAATTCCCACTAAAAAGCGGACGGATCAACCCAGAACTCGCTACCAGGAGGTGGTTGAACTTCAAGTTCCGGCCGGCCACCTACCAGTATTACATTCCCTATCAGAAAATATCTTGTTCTCTCTACTCCTACGTAATCTTTCTTACATGTATTGAAGCATCGCATTTCTGGACTTGAGTTCCGCTTTGCTGTAAGTATCTCTCTTTCCATAACCACACACCTTCGACGTTGCTTGGTGACTATTTTTAGATTTTTCTGCACTGCTTGTTTATGGCATGGTAATCTTCACAAAGCTCTTTATTGCATGCAGTAGTTCTTACATTTTCTTCGATTTCTTCGTCTGAAAGACAGTGCTTAGTCGGAGGCTTAGTCACTGGATGGTAAAGCAGTCAATCATTTCGAGGTATTAAAGTGCATCGAATTCTATTATTCGAACTTTGAACTCGCGTCCCTATTCAGGTGAAGGCTGTGTTCCCTATGCGACATTTTCCATTTGTTTCCAGAAGTGAATTGAACTTTATGGCCTTTGGACAATTATTCGGCTGCAGGTCAAAATTCTTATATTCACGGGTGTCCATTAACATGTACAGATTTTCCGGGTATTTTATAAATCCCCTGCTCCATCACAGCATGAAGATTTTTGTCTCATGCTGAAGCACACAGGCCCGTAAGTCTCCATCACATATGTTGTGAAAAGCTAAGTGCTTGGTCGAGTTTAAGGAGTCTCCGTATCTACATTGCGTGTATGGGTGTGTGAGCTTTCATATTTTTAAATATACTGGACAAATGATAAGTAACAATGACATTTTGTAAAGCGGTCCCAATAATACTTGTGAATGTGTATCAAATAAACTATCTGAGATTTTGACATCGTTTATTTTAGCAAAGAAATTAGAATACCCATATTTGATGACGTGATATACCTACGTAATTACGAGTGTCCTAATTTCTCAGCTAAAATAAGCAATGTCAAAATCTCAGATAACTCATTTGATACACATTCACAAGTATTATTGGAGCCCCTTTTCAAATTTTTTTTCTTGCTTGACATTTGTCCAGCATCGTTATGAATGTGAAAATTCACACAACACTCGCGTCGAAGGTATGGAGGCGTCCTAAGGTACTGACGTACAACTGAACTGGCCGGAATGTTGTTGTGAGTCAGCGTGACTGAACCAGTCAGTGAACCTGGTGTTTTGATTGTGTAATGTTTCACAGGAAAATTTTCATGTTCCTGTAGTTCTTTCCCCAGGTTTTCCGTTTCTCTTCTAACTTTAGGCCTGTCTGCGATCTCTGGATTAGCACCAATAATACTGCCGTGCATCTTTCAGAACAGCCGAAGGAAGGAATCAGGACTTTTCTTTAGCGAGGCTTCGTTTCTGTTGTAGGTATCGTCCACCGTACGCGGTGCTGGAAGGAAAGTTTGAAGTAGTCTTCCTCTTGACGGTCCTAGATCATATTCTGTCCCAATGGTACTACAAGATTCCTCTATATAGAATTGTCTGGGGATGATTAATGAGTTGGTCTGGAACAAATCTCCGATAATTCAGCAACTTGTTCCTCGTCCCTATTGGTAATTTCTGATTTCTTCAATCTAGCCATGGTCTTTTTACGTTTTGGGGTCCTCTAGACGTTTTCGTTGTGGAAATGTTCTTATTGCTTATTTCCGTGCTTCGAAATGCTCTCTGTTGTATTAAGAATTGTAATTCGCCACGCGCAATCTCCCGTTCATTATCACAGGGGCAGGAAACTGTTGGACGTGTATATTTACATGTAAATATGTCAAGTCGTGTTTTCAGCATATCGTACAAATTACTCGAATCTCTTTTTTTTAAAATTCTTCACCTTTATGTCACTTCTTTAATTACGCTATTTTTTGTAATGCGTACAGGATTCTGGTAGAAAATGTAGTACTGGTGGGTGGCCGGGGGAACTCGAAATGCAGCCACCTCCTGGTAGTGAGTTCTGGATTGATTCATCCACCTTTATGCGCGATTTATGCAAAGAGCTGCATATTTTGATGAACTTCTGTACCTCAAATAACTAAATAAACACTAGATTACGAGTCTGTCACACTTTTGTAAACATTGTGCTCACAACTGAATCAGTGAAGTGCGTTGAAAGTAATAGCTTTATGCTGGTTGCACGGGTTGTATAACTATTAGTACAGTGAAGCTTAGCGATGCGGTCCCCGAAGGAGTTGTAAAAAAATCCAACTTTTTAATGCGAATGACTGCCACGGCTGGCACCTTTTCCGTACTAGGCGTTATCAAAAACCGAAAAAAGTTTGTTTTTCGATCCACCTTAATGTACATGCACCATGTTAAAGAAATAAAAAGAACATGATGGTAATTTGTTGAATAATTACAGTGGTATATTAGTAATTTGTTTAATATATGAAATAAATAACCTGCCTTTTGCACTTTATATATTAACACTGGAACAAATAATAGATCAATCTGAAAGACAAACCTACGATTCTGGTAACTATTTTATGCTAACTAATATAACATCTGTTCTTTTCAATTTCTTCCAATTTCTGCTTTGTGAAAGGACATTTAAATTAATTGCCTTCATGTTTTATGAAACGTATTTCCGACAAAAGATCAGAGGCACGTTCTCCCTACCGCTTCCCAAGATTACAGATGTTCAGCATTAGCTAATGTACTCTGCAGAGGACATTTTAAAATTTATTGAACTGAAGACAGAATCCTTCTGACTTTCCTCAGTTTGAGTATTAATATACTATTTGTGAAATTCAAAGACATAAAGGAATCATTGAGAAAGAGAGAGAGAAAGAAAGACGATGGAGACTTAGCATCTAAGTAATTTCTTATGATTCTGTGAAGAAATTGCTCCTTTCGCCATCGTCTTTCTTAGCTACTAGTACTACCGATTTCGTCTTCTTACGTTTACCCTCTCTCCCGAGGGAATTTTTTTCGTCATGGATATCATTCGTCATAAAGACACGTGGAATTGATACATCTCGTTCAGGAAGGCATGAAAATTTCATGGCTTTTCTGTTTGAGACGCTGGTACAAGATGGAAGCTCGTTTGAACGGACAAGCAGGCAAATATTGGAAGACACAGTCATGCGAAAGAAGAGAAGACTACCCGCTGACGGTTCAGAATAGAAAGATCGTTAAAGTTGTCATTCTTCGTTGAGAAAAGGTAGGGTGGGGATAGGAGAAAGAATGACGTAGGTTTTGAGGGAAAAGATGTAGAAAAGTTGGAGGAAATTCCCTTTGTGCCAAATCCTCAATTTAAGAAGTAAAAGAACTCCGTCAGTTTGTGCTAAAAGTTCAAACAGAAAGAGCCAAATGTATGGTTTTGCTATAAAAGGAGACAAACTAGAAGACTTAAGTAAGACACATACAACATGTTAATTGATCCTGTTGGAAAAGGAATTAGTAACAGCATTAAAAAGAAGATATTGAAGTAATTTTCGTTATATTGAAAACTACATTTTAAGTAATGGGGCCAGTGAGTGAAGTCAGTGATTAAGTCAGTGAATGTTCGTAGAATCTTGTATCCTGTATTTGAAGGAATGGCTGACAAATCCACGTTTGCCTTTATATCGCAAAATATATCATCAATACATTTTTTTACTTGAAGAATGAAAAACATAATCTATGATTTATAACACAAGGATATCTATTTTATTATACCGATCATGTTAAGTTACTTGGTTTCGGAATTTCTAAATAAACATTGAAAACATAAGTTCTAACTTAACAACATTTTAGTTACAACTGTAATATTATTCGTACATCACCAACGGCCTGAGCCTTGGATGCCTGAATACCATAAATAAAGTTCAAATTGATTCGAATTCAATTGCATCATCAAGTAGTAATTCATGACAAAAACGTGATGAACACCAGAATATAGTTAGGAATATTTGTAGGCTTCAATCAAATCGAATTTATTTATGACATTTGGGAATCTGAAAAAAAATGACTCCTAGTATGGACAGTTGATCACTGTATAAATTGCTGTCTCCTCCTTAAAATTGCTCACTGTACTGATCTATTTGTCTACAGTCTTTACTAACAAAATTTACCGTAAGAAACTATGTTATGTGTATATAAGTATATTCTTTTCGACAACCAAATTGGCATATACAGAGGGAAAGAAATATACTACTTTAACCTATATTAATGCTCATAAGTACAGTTTAGATACAATTTTGAAGGATTTTTTTTGATTCAGTAGATATCCATAAGAAACACAAATGTCACGAAGCCTAAAAGGAAAGATGCGTCTCGGTGTAAAATTTAGTATACATTATACATATATATATATATATATATATATATATATATATATATATATAATTACACCTAAGATTACATCAATTTTACACAAATATAAATTTTGTTTGAGGGGAAGACGAGATCCGGATTCCACGGATTAGCACGCACTACCACAGTCTCTCACAGTGAACATTAACGCTTACGAACAGCTACACACCTGTCTACTGAAATAGTTTATTCAGATTGTAACGGGTGGTGCTATGCTGTTAAACCTTATACTGAAAATTGCCAATTTATTTGGGAACACCCTGTAGCTATAGAAGCTGCTGATGCAATTATGACTTCTCCGAGCGTCTATGGGAAATTTCTCAGCTGTTGTAGATAGTTTAATCTTACTTTCTTACAGAGCCAAAGCTTCCAGTTTCTACAGACTGACGCCCTTGGAAATCAAATGTACGAAAGTCTTATAGCATTATTAATGTTACTTTGGAATAAAAAACAAGATTAAGATGAATTGACAACTTCTTTATTTAGGAACGAGCACGGAAGTCAAAGGTACGAACCTATCCGTGTGAGTCCGATAGACGAACGGAAGATATACCTATACAATGCATACAAGTACGAGCTTTTTACACGTAAAGCTTTGGACAGAGTTCGGTTAACAAAGAGCTAATCACAAAACAAATATATGAGTATTCATGACAACCCAATAGGCTAACAACATACACAAAATAAATAGATTAATTTGCGGACAAACTGTTTCTAAAAGCGTCTCGCCCGAGACTGACAGTGAGTTGTACGTGGCCGTATGCAAAAGCTTTATAATTTGCACAATCTTCTGCGTTAAATTTACACCTTGGTGTACCGTACAAAAACATTAATAATTTTTGAACTACAAAAGATATTGTCTTCAAACTTTCAGTGTTTATTAAAAATATGTGAGGGTATATTTACAAGCAATTACGGTCGTGTTATAGACAATGCATACGTCATAAGGCGTTACAAACTTGCGTCGTTTGCTGCGCGCGCATTCTGTGAGCTGTGACATTCTAACATCTATTAGTGTAATATGTCCTAGTTTTATTCACCCAGCATAACTACATGTTGGAATTCTATTTTCAGTCCTTGTATATAACATTTCTGATGTGATGCTGGCATATAAGTTTGACGTTAATGCACCTTAGTAATTATGACGTACAGATGCATAAAAGGCATAATAATATACAAAAAGCATTTTAAATTGCTGGGTTGGTTGCCTCAATGCAAATATCTGCATACTGCGCTGTATTGAAGTTGGTGTATTCTTCCATGCTTTCAGGATATTTGGCTTTAGAGAATCTTCATTTATTCAAAACTTATCGGACAGAAAATGTTTTGGTTGCTGATATAAATAATACTGCTTCTTTCTTCGTAACGGCATTTTAATGACAAACTTTGTGCAAATTTATAATTAAAAATGATGTCTGAGGTGTTTGAAATATTAATTTAATGTGTAATATATTCTTGTTCACTTACTGGAAACTATTAACTTGCATTTTTTAAAAATAATTTTATTTATGAATGAATGTTATAATTGAAAATTACTTTTTATCTAGGCCTTTATTTAAAGAGTACCAAAGAAATTCTTGACCATAAAATCACATAGTTTCAATCTCATTTTGATAGAAATTTATGCTTTCTGTTACGTTTCCATTTCAACCCAATATTATTTTCGTCGTAACTTGACAAAGGAAAGAAATGAGAAAATAGTGTACGGAAATGAATATTTGGAATCAAAGAAAAGCGTATAAAATATGTAATTCAGGCAAATGGTTTAGGAAGCATAGGTTGGTGAAATTTTAATGCTTGATTGTGGAAGCTGAGAAATGTTATTACTTGTGATTACTTTCGTTGTGTTATGAGATTAAGTGCATGTTGTGGGACGTTTGGAGTATATCAATTTCGTACATTAGACATCATATAACACCAAAAAGAAATCTTACATTCTTTTACGGAATCAATGTGCTAGCAGTATTCTGGAATTTGCTTTGCTCTCTTCTGAATTTCTCATTTATTGTGATAACTTTTCTATGGCTTGAAGAGCCATATTACTTTGTTCCTTTATTAAAAGATGACTATGAAGATTTTGCACATCATTAATTGCTAAATTAGTAACTATTCTTTCTCTCCGTTATACATATGAACGTTTTTAACAACACTAATTTAAAGGAGGAGAAAGGAAATATGTTTAAAAAAACGAAGAAAGGAACATATCGTGACAACACAAGAAGAGACAGCTTGTGACAATATGAAGATGAGAAAAGGACAACAAAAAGAAATTACGAAACGGCCCTTGTGCTATGTAAATAACACCCTATGTCAGGATGGCGTGACTAAGATGAATGTGCTGACTCCGCTCTGTATGGGGCTTTCCCTCATAGACTTCTTTCGTCAACGTTCTCTTGTGAATACACGTTTTATTTAAAAAAATGAATTTCCCTTCGTTCTACAATTTCCCTGGGTTTTTCTTTTAGTTTTCTGCCTCTGGCTAGGTCGTCGTCATTTGACAAAGACAAAGTTGCATGTCGCTTGCAAGAGAAACGAAAATACGTCGTGTTTCGTCTTAACACCTCAACCATAACCTGACACAAGATGAAATAAAGAACAGAGGTAGCAAAAAATGTTCATGATTAACAGGATTACAAAATATTCTTGTCAAAATTTCTAACTTCTGTCTTGATATGAAAATACACGTATTTGTATTTATATAGCGCAAAGCATAGCACGCTATGATCAACATGCACGGCAGTGCATGAGCCAAGTTCTTCACGTCAGAAAACGTCAGCACTGCCAGAAGCATGTTATACAGGAACAAGAGTTTATGGCAAAATCGACGATTTGGGGGCCCCGTAAAAAAAAAGATGTTAAAGATAGGAATATGAGCTTTTGGCGATAAGGAGATATGGTAAATATGTGCAGATGTACAAAATTTCATATTCGTATCTCAAACTATGTTCTAGTTGTGGACTCCTGAAATTGCACATTTTAGGCTAACTGACTCACTCATTCACTCACTCACTCATTGACTGACTGACTGACTGACTGACTGACTCACTCATCATATTGTTTAGGGTGTTTGGAGTAAGCTAGAAACATGAAATTTGGTATGAAGGTAGAGGATGATAAGTAGATAAAGGAAAAATTCCGACATTTTGAAAAGGTCGCCATCTTGGATTCAAAATGGCCGCCAAACCTAAAATTTCAAAGAATACACAGCCTAAACGACTAAAGATAGAACAGTGAAATTTGGTATGAAACTACATCATTGATAGCAAATTAAGAAAACTTCTTAAAAATTTGAAAAAGTCGCCATTTTGGATTCAAAATGGCCGCCAATCCTAAAATTTTAAAGAATACACAGCCTAAACGGCTGCCGCTAAAATAATGAAATTTAGTTTGACTGTACAACATTATTAGTAGATTATGAAAATGTTACAAAATACCTCTAAAGACGCCATCTTGGATCCAAAATGGCGGGCGTCATAAATCCATTTTCCAACTGCTTGAGCCAGAGATACGAAATTTGGCATAATGATGTATTATCAAGAGTAGTTTAGGAAAACATAACAACGTTTTAAAAAATTCACCATCTTTGATTCAAAATGGCAGCTGAAATACCATTTTTCACATCGTTCGAGATAGAGAAATGAAATTTGGTATGAGAGTGTATCATCACGAGTATGTCACGAAAATATAAGAAAACGTTAAAAATGTGTCCATCTTTTATCCAAAATGCCCGCCTAAGCCCCACTTTATAACGACTGAAGCTAGAGAAACGAAATTTGGTATGAAGGTGTACCATTACGAGTAGGTTAGAATAAATTCGG
>JAGDQP010001260.1:48325-67199 GCA_022664845.1 Lepisma saccharinum | reverse complement strand
TTTTTTTTTTTTATTATATAAAACAAAACGCTAATGTTGTAGAAATGGAGACTTTGGTTACATTGAGGAAATATACCAAGAATATTTTAACTTCAACAGCACATGGCACTAAATGCTGCCCACTTTTGTTTACAAACTACCTTACAATAGACAAATTGTCTACTATGACAACAAAGAAAACAATGCTACAGGCATTAATGAACTGTAATAATGGAGCAGTAAGTGTGCAATGCTTTATTACGTGATGTTCAGCGAAGCAGTCATGTAAAATAATGCTAACCAATTAGAGTTAAACAGTGTTGAGTGCACTGGATTAACCATTAAGGCGAATAATCACGTGCTTAAAAGATCAAGCAGCAGGGATAATCAATGAGCAACACGGATCAGATTTACTAAACCAGAACAGTTTTGAATACTTGATCAAACACATTGGACGTTTTCTAAAAAATATAAGGCCATAAATAATGAGCAATGCAAGTAACATATTTTATCATCTTTTGATCTGATGAACTATCATCAAGACTGGAATCAAAAGAATAAAAGTGTTATTTTTTGTTTGTTTTCAGAAGCATTATATTTGTAGGATAAATCATGAAATATATGCTCCCGAGAGTCATATTTTGCGTACGCAAAATGAGACTTGGCCTCAACTTAACGCTGGCTAGAAGCTTAGCGGTCGATTGTAAAACTGGGGGTAAGAATATATTTTCAACAAATTTTGCTAGAGACATCCACAAATTTGAGAAAATGATGTTTAGAGCTTCATATTGATGTGGCTTGCTACCGTCAAAGACCTGCTCTATTTTAAAATGCATATTCCAAGATTGTGCAATTGGTGCGCAAAGGATTCCTCAAAGGAATAGGTGACCCTCGGAATTTTTTCTTTAAGTAGAGGTACGTTGAAATGAGAATGAATTAAACGACTTTCCGCTTGAGTAAAGATGACATGTATCATCACGGACATCCAATCTGGCATTATCAATGATATTCAATCTCTTTGGTAACAAATAAAGAAAACGTTTGATGAAAGTATGCAATTCTTACTCCTGGTTGTTATGCAATCATCATTTTTTATTTGAAAATCGCCACATGGAATTTGTTTTCAATATCGTCCTGACGCAAACGAATTATTTTTCCTGGTGGAAAGCCGTTCAATTTATGCTCATTTCATACCCATATACTTACTTCAAAGAATTTCTCGGTATACCGTATTTCCCTTAGTGAATCCCTTTAGCACCTATTGCTGAATTTAGAAATATGTATTTTTGGATAATCCAGATTTAAAAGTTTTGACGGTATCATGCCGCATGAATTCTACCGTTCGTGGTGTTAGAAATCTGAAACTCTAAAGTTCTGTTCCCCATGCTTTTGGCAGCCTGTAACTCTGAAAAGCGGCTGAATTTTCCATGCGCTTCACTGGGACAATTTTCTCTATGTATCACTCCTCTAAGTTTGTCGATGCATTAAGTTACCAGCCTGTATATTTAGCTTATGTTGGATAACTGCTATTCAGGATCAAATAAAGTTTTTAATAAAATGTTTACTCGCAATGTGGTTGTCTGATCTAGGCTGGGAGAAACTAAAATTTCAATCATTTTTTATCTGTAGTAATTATTCTGTTTTAATGTTTTATCTGTTCTGTAAAAGATTCTTCTATTCTTCAATCACGTATATTTATCAGTTCCTGCAGACCTTTATATATGCAAGGAAGCAGGCTCCTTATAAACTGAATAACGTCCTGATATTGATTTACTTCATTACTTGTTGCGGTTCACTTTGCATTTTCTTTGTATTAAGATTCCTCCAATTTCTAATTTGCGACAGATTGTATTGGCAACGGTACCACTTTAACAAAAACTTTCCACGCATCATTTAAGAACTACCCTATCGACTCCAATCAAAATTAGAATTGAGATAAGGTGGAGCGCTCTCCATGATTTAGCCGTATTAGAATTTTCAGCTTCATATCGTTGCTTTGTTAAACAGATTCGTGTCTTAAATGCATATTCACACATTACGTGAGAAAGATTAACAAATTCGTCTTAAACTTGATATGATTATAAAGGACCCTACCCTTAGATTTTAACTACATTAGAATAAAGTCTTATCATTTCCATGGTAATGAAAATAAATTATTAAAAATATGCTCGTGCTTCACGGGAGAACGAGTGAATCGATACTAACCAATACTATATGCCTTACACAAAGGAATTTTGTATGTTGAAAGTTCGTATGTTCGATATACCGGTAATTGAATTATTCATAAACTAGATTTAGTTTATATACGCATAAGCGTTCTACTTTTTTTTTTTTAAAAAAAAGGAGTAAATTCTTTATTCTCTTCGTATGCTTAAAAACTTTGTCTTTAAAATGTTTGGTACTAAGCTCTGTCTTCATTCTGTAACATCAGCAAAATTATGGTGAATAAAGGTGCTATTACGCTGTCGAGCTTGTTGATCAGCTTCGTCGCTCACTTTCCTTGACAAGTAGCTCGATAGTGCCTTTACACTGACGAGCTTGCTCGTTGAGGAAGCTCGGGCGAGGAAGCTGATCAACAAGCTCGTCAGTGTAACAGCAAGAAATCCGTGAAGTTTGCTCAAAGACAGGTTCGTCGAGCAAACTGGACAAAATTTGGAGAGATTAAATTTCCTCGACGTCTAGTGGGGAAATACAGTCGAGGAAGCTGATCAGCAACAGAGCAGCGTAGGGACTCATAGAGGCAAGACCTATGTTGAACGTTCTGCGGAAACGAACGAGCTAATAGTCCAAGAAAGGTATAAATTGCGTAATAAATAAACACATATTCGAAACAACAAATCCACCGTTAAATAGTTATTACCGGTAAAAATAAATAATTTATAGGTCGGATATATAAAAGTAAGCTGAGGGGTCGTTTTAAGGGCCATCGTACTTTTGGGTCAGGTATTTGAAAGTAATTAATTGGGAGAGAATCCTTAACTGTTCCTGAAATTTCCCGTAATCCTTATAAGCATACCTTTTAAATATGGGAGGAAGCTCAAAGAAGAGAAGCAAAAACCAAAAAAGAAAAATCACTGTTATGTCTGATGGAGGAAGTAATAGAGAAACAAGAAGTATGTCATCGCAACTACAAAAAGATGAAGATCTCGCACACAATTTGGAAAGCACTCAAGAAAGTACAAGTAAAATTGCTGAAAATGACAGTTCAATCACATTCAGTGAAGATTCTTCGAGAATATCTGAGGAGACTGCGGAATTTACGGAAGAAAAAGAAGCAAGAGAAGACACCTCCAATATTGTAGATGATCCAGTTACCATATCTTATTCACCTACTTCCCAGTGCCTTTCCTACTTTCCTGAACGCATAATTACTATACTATTAACGGATGTAGATCACAAGTATTTATGGAATCCAAAGAATTTGAATACACTAATGAACAGCAAAATACTTCTTAGTACTTACATTACTTCAGGGAATGAGGACAATACAGGTATAAATATATACTTATCTAGGGATGAAGACATTAATGATTTTCTAGATCACTTCGAAAGTAAAAATTTTGAATACAGAGCAGAAATAGGCTTTTCTGGCTATTCTAAAGATAGATTAAAATCTATATTAGAAAACAGGGCGTGCATCTTATATGAAGTACACAATAAATCTGTTAGCAAGGATAAAGATGTAGCTGGAAATGCATCTAACTTAAATTCTAATCAAACCTCTATTCAATCGAAATCAAATGAGCATTGTATAAAAGAGATGGGACCTAACAAAAAATGCATTGTAATTATCAAAAAGTTGAAACCAGAGTTAGCCAATCCAATTAATTTTGAAGAAATGATTAATGAAAAAGCAACAAAAATTAATTACACAGCTTTTCCTACTGAGCGGTACAATGGCACAAGATTACATTTTGACAGTTTAGAGGACAAAACGAATTTTCTGAAACACTTTAAAGAAAATGATTTTGGCAGGGAAGCTACTTTTCTTGTTTTTGACAGAGAAACCACTTCACCTCAGAAAAGTAAAACTACTACCTCATTCACATGTGTGGTTAGAAATATCTCTACTAATGTTGACACGAACCTGTTAAAACAAAAATTAATTAAAGAGAAACTTCCTATCACGGGTGTAAGTCGTATTAGAAACGACAATGGTCCACTTTCGATGATAAGATTGTTTACCAAGGATCGGATTTAGTTAGTTTTCTGATTACACATGGTTTGACTTTAGGAAGAAGCAGATATAGAGTGGTAGAATCTAGGAATTCAGCCAGACCTTATCCATGTGGCACTTGCATGCTATATCATAAAGAGAAAAAATGCTCCAATGTACCTCACTCCTATAAGTGTGGTCAAGAACATTTAAGTTATAAATGCACAACCATTCCAAAAAAGGATTACTGTGCCACGTGTAGAAAACAGGGACACAGAACTGCGGCGGCCCACAAAGACCACTCCCCAATGAAACATCTAACAATAGTAAAGTCTATAGAACCGGTGACTCCTTCTCAATTTCAACACATTCACAAGAGGAAATTCAAGAGACTTCACATTCAAATACAGACATCATTGCAATAAAAAATTTGGAATTTAAATTTCATAACATTCTGAATAAGCTTACTAACAACGTGTTAAAATGGATGTCGACAGTTCTATCAATTACTCTAAATCAAGATATTTAACATGTTCAAAGCGCTATTAACCAGGTCTCAGAAGAATTGTTTCAGTGCCATCTTAACATTATCAAATCGGTGGATTGAGCCTTTTACAAAATATAGAAAAGTAAATAATAATCCTGACGATGCCGAAGTCAATTCACAAGAACACAGTAATTAGCAAACGTTATCACAATTCAAGTAAAAGGGAACGTTGGAATACTGGAAACTATACACGGTGGGCTGTTATTTTCAAATAAGTTATGAAGTGATCAAGAAACGCACAAATAATGAATAATAAAAAGACAATATACATACAAGGATACATATTTATGAATTTCTCCCAAAATCTTTTCCACTCAATGACCTTAATTAATTCAAACTTTCAATTAATTATTTGATTAGCAAATTTATCAATAATCATTATCTAGGTCGCCACTAAATTATTAGTTAATAATCTGTGCAATTCGCTGGGTACGGGTGAGATCTTTGTTCACTTGCAGACCACATATTAAAGAACAACATTTATCTCAGATATAGGCCATTGTAGCTTGAATCTGGTGGATTTTCTGGTGCTTTGTGAAGGTGATGGCTTTTGGACTGCAGGGGGATCTGATTCAATTTTCAAATAATTCAAATATATTTCCCACAGATGTCAATAAATCAAAGGACGAAAGTGGCCTAAGTAGCCAGAAGTCCAGCCTGGTGGCCCTGCGAGCCCATGCCAAATTTACATGCAGCCTGATCAGCAAACTCGATAGTGTAATAGCGTCCTAAGGAAGATACAAGCTGAAAGTTGCATGCTGTCTTGACAGAAATAATATATATTATCCGTTCTTTTGTTTATTGTCTTCATAGACAAGCTTAATTAATATATTTAAAATTAGTTTTAGTGTTAATTATTCTTTATCATTTAGAAGTTCTTTAGGAAAACTAACTTACACAAGATTCGTTGCACGAGCGGCCGTGGCTCGCTTTATTGAGCACTGGCTTAGCAATTTGAGGGTTCTGGGAAAGACCCCAGCGACCGTCCATCGTGACTGAGGTTTTCCCTGGGCATTTCCTTACTTACACAAAGCAAAGGCCGAGATGGTACTTACAAAACTAGATCCTGGTCGACTCCCTTCCATTATCATCTCCCGTACCTTATCTCGGCCTCGTCTTGAGATAAAGTATCTAGAGAAATATTTGAGACTTATTACTTCAAAGATCCTCATACAATGCTCTAGTCCTTTGGGTGACACAAGATATAAAATATTAACTCCTAGAATGACATCAACCGAAGAGAGACATTCACAGAGACGAGTAGAGATAATACGAGTAACTTATGATTTACTAAATAGGTATTATGTTAGCAGAAACAGTGTTGTAGAAAATCACAAAATATATTGTAATTAACAAAAAAGGTGGCTAAAAGAATCTAATGTTTTGTTACAACTACGTTTTGTTGAATTTCATGAGAGAGTTCGGAAAATTTGTTAAGATATTTATTTTCTACCCCGTAGTTCTGTCTGAAGCTCGTGCCACTTCATGCATCATGAGTTGCTGCTGTCTCTAGTATTAAAACTGAAAGTACACTTTCTGTAAATTTTAGTATTCCTTACGATATAACTCAAATGATTAAGCTTTTGGACCGAGCGGCTCTGGCTCAGTGGTAAAGCGTTGACTTAGTATTCGGAAGGTCCTGGGATCGATCCCAGAGACTGATCATCCTGACTGAGGCTTTCCCAAGGTTTTTCTTTAGTTATACCTGGGAAATGCTGGAATGATGCCTACATAATAGGCCCATATACCTCCCAGCACCCTTTCTATTCCGGTCTGAACCTCATATACCTAAAAACCTTAGAATAAAATAAAAAAAAAAGACGCCTTTGATCACTTGAGTGTACTTTAAAATGTGCAAAGATGTCAATAAATGAAGCGGATATTGTAGCCGATAGTCCGGTGGTTGAACCTCAGATTTCCACAGGAGCGTGCGTTAGCGTCCTATAAAATATTATTGTATTTTCATGACATTTGGACTCTCCTAAACAAAATTTGGAAAGACCACCATGGCACCGTTGAGCATTTTGCACAATACGCATTAATATGCAAATTAGCTGCCACCACTATTAATATGTCTAATTTTCCTTGAAAACGTTGTCTTACCACAAACTTCTAACCATATACACCCATGTTTCATGGTCAATCTATACTTTGGATTCCTCCTGAAGTAAATCGATGAGCATTTTTTAAATCAAGATGGGATAAGGGAAAACTTTCCCTCCAAAGTTGTAGAACTGCCCTCAAGGTTTGAAGATGAGTGTGAAGTTATTTATTTTTCTATATCGGTTTAAAATTTTATGTAGACCTACAGTTTATGTTTTTCAATTTTGCGAGTTTTATCTTAGTATTTTTTGCATATTAAACAAGAATTAATATTTTTGAAACATTTTATTCTCTTCGTTTCTCGTTTTCTCTTGTGACGTTTATTAGTAGGCACATAGATGACATTAAGAGTTAAAAACTTTTGTAGGGAAATAATTTCGGCATTTTTAACGTAAATTGATATAAATATTATACTAAATTATCTGAGTTATATTTATGATTAAGTAATGTAAAATTATTTATTAATAATTACATTATATGTACATACTATATTCACTACTGCAAACCACGAAGTAAGTTAACTTCATAGGAAGTATAAAACGGAACCCGAATCGAGAAGTAGTTTCATCTTTTTGAAGGTGTCAGTTTTTAAGCTATAGAGCGACAATATTTTTCTAAAGGTCATCCATTTTTCTATAGAGTGTTTTTGTTTATTGATTTGAAGAAAATTTGGAACTAACATGTACAAGAATTGTGGTCTTTTCTTCAAATTAGCCACGTAGGCGTAGTTGCATTGTTTTATTTGTATTTTGATGTTTGATGTAGGCTGAGAAATGGAGAAGTGCTATTTCCAGCCATGTCAATAAACTAAACCGCTGCATGCCCGATCGGCACATATTCGTACAATTATAACGGCTAGCATAGTGAGATAAGATGGAAAAGCTTCAGACTTAAAAGCACGATTGGAAGCTAATGAGACTCGTTCTCAAAATGCCTCAAGGATTGTGTTTCATCACATACATCAAGGACCCATATCGATAGAGCTGAAACGCTCCAGGAAAACACCGAAGAAGCCCATGTCAGTAAACGACTTCGTCGATCTCACACGCTTACATTTCACTTTAGGAAGCATTGTCTATTTTATGGTGAAGCATGTGTTGTGGAGAAAGATTAAAAAGAAAAAAACAGGCCGTTGGAGACAATCTTTTCTCTGCCGTACTGCAGAACGTGAAGAAAACCAAACATTTAAACAGCGTATTGAAGACGTTTGCGATGCCCGACAAGATGACATAGGCGAGTGTGTTAAGATGCGAGTTATGTCAGCTGTTAGTGATCTATATGCTGCACACGCCAGTTATCATGACGATTGCCGAAAGAGTTTTATGTCTACACGTTCTATTGCTTCAGTATCACGTAAATTGGAGCAATGTCATGAAACTGATCCATCTATAACTGCCACCGTTAAAATCATGAAGGCAGACATGTCGATAATGTGGAACTCATGCGAGCCTTTCGAAATATACATTCAAAATGGCGGAACGTCTCTCTCGCGACGAGCACTTCTGTCAAAACTTTCTGAAACAATAAGAGCATATCTCCTCGTTCTGTCAGGAAAAGGCGTGGCCAGTCTCGTTCTCTTTCGCAGCAGAGCGTCAGCACTTTTTCACTTGGTGGATTCCCTTCCTGATTATGATGATTTAGATATTGATCGGATAGCTAAAAATATCACAACAGAATACAAGCAGATTGGCAGAAACAGCAATGAATAAAAAACTAGAACAAACATGGAGGTTGCTTTGCAGTCAACTAACTCTACACTGCTTACTCTTTTTAAGAAGATATAAAATAAACTTGACCAATCCCCTGGCGGTGTTTTGATTGGAAACATTTTCACCAGTGTAAACTCCTAACAGCCTACGCCACTACAAATTGCCCTAAGTATTCTTTTAAATTCGAAAATCACTAATAGAAGATTTCTACGAGTATCGGATTTGCTGCTCATACGATGAATATCGGCGTTTTAGAGCATTTGCATCTAAGGGCAGAAATGCAGATTGACCTTCGAGGCTTAGTAAATGCAGATAAAGGACTGATTCAGGTAGCTGCTGACAGTTTTGATTCAAATGTGTCGTCACAGAACGGATTACTTTCGACGCACAGCCTTGCTTTCATACTTACAGTGACAGATCAAAAGGAAATGGAGAAAGCAGAGACAACAATCCAACGTCTTTCACGAGAAGAGTTAAAAATTCCAAATCAGCGATGACATTAAAGTGCAGCGGTACCAAGGTCCAAAAAAGCCACACATGCCAACAGACCAGGGTAAATGGGACGTGTTACCTCTGCGGGTGCTAACTCATCAGGCAATCCAATTATCAAAATGCAGAGACTTAGGTTTCCAATTTATGAAACTGATAGTAAGTGAGAACGATACCCCAAAATTTGCTGGATTTAATACAAAACTGTGCCGCCAACAAGGACAAGCCACCCAGCTAGCCACAAGGGCTATCTATACTTAATAAGCATGAATCCTGGAGATTCCGACACCATGTTAACAGCAACGGTTGAGTCCATACGGCTTACCAATCAGTATGAACAAAATGTGACTATATTCACAAACGACCAGCAACTGTATAAGGTGGCTGTGCACATCAGCTGGGTTTACCCCGAACACTTCTCAACCTTCATCTTTGGAGGAATGCACACATTAATGAGTTTTATTGGTTGCGTTGGATGTCTGATGCCAGAAAGTGGTCTTGAAGAAATTTTAAAGTCTTTGGAAGTGTTCCAAAAGTGTTAGCTGGGAAGATAGAATTCGATGGAAGATCTAATGAGTGTTCTTGAAAACAAAGCATCAAGCAGCTCTACATTCAAACTATAGTTTCAAAATCTTGTAAAGACAGTTTTTATTATGATTACATTTGTGCGAGCTGAACTTGAAGGCGAATGGCCGCTACACCTTTGGTTATTTCTTTGCTGCTGGACATCACAATTACGTAGGGAACGGTTTGTATTATCCGCAGTGAATGGAGAAACTTCATGAGGATGTACTGGAGAAATTCCTGAAAAGAGAGCACGTTATGCACCACAAGGAAGGGCTGTGGAACGGTATCTAGTCTGACATTTACATTGAATCGACGTTTATGAGATACGGCAAAGGACCCTGCGGTATGATCGGAGTGACGATGAAGCCAGAGACTGAAAAAGTGGACGTACAGCATCCACATTTTCAGCCGTATTTTGCAAGATATCACCGACCTGACCAATGACAGTCGGAGGGACGAAGTCACTACTCACAAAGAAGAGAAACCAGCAGGAATTCGAGCCGATAGAAATGACAGAGAAAAAATCAAGAGTAAGCTAGAAACATGCATTGATCCATTTGACACAAATGACCATCCCCAATCTCTTATGAACATAGTCACTGGCAGAATTGCGTCACACAAGGTTAATGCTCACAATGCGTTGACTATTGGAATTAACCAAATGACTAAATATTCAAGTACTTGGCTGACAAGATTCCACTCAACAATACCAATTACCAGAGGAAGTTATAACGATGGCTGTTGACAGAAAATCCATACACGTTGGAACTACAGATGTATCACGTTGGTACCACGTTGATCTATTACCGTGTTCTTGGATTGCAAGGAACAAGGGACATCAATTTTTCAACATGTTCTAAAACATGAACTTGCCCCAGTACCAACTGTCATGTTTGATGACTACGGGGAATGAGAATAGCAAAGGCGAAATCAGTCACTGAAACAGATAAAAGTTGACACATCTGAAAGAGTAGTCCTGAAGGCAGAAGCTATAGTGATTGATGGAAGTGCTATTATGTGGGCCGAACAAAGAAACTATTCAAGACTATGTCAATAACGTGTGCGAGTACGTGTTTCAGAAGGCAAGTTTTCCTTCTGTGTATTTGGTAGTCGACAGATACCACAATTACAGCCTTAAGAGTGGCACAAGATTGTTAGAGCTGGCTAGTTTGCTAGCAGGAGACACAAGCTGAGCTTTACAACACCACTTCCACCCCAGAAAGCTGCACTTACTGTTACTGAAAACAAGATGCAAATGACGGAGCTAATCTTCCAGCAACTTCTACCTGTTAGCCAGTACAGAAACCTGGACCACGAATTTGTCATAACTGGGAAGGATCCCACTCCGATCCAGATATATAACAGGAAGCAAAATTACAGAACTGATCTGCGGACAACGCACGAAGAAGCAGATGTAATCATAGTGCAACAAGTCGTTAAGATTTCCAAAGAGTTAGTGAAGAGTATCAGAGTTGGGTGCGATGATACGGATATTTTCATCCCACTCGTGTTTTTCTACCGCACATATAAACTGTCGTGTATGTTGAATGGAAAGCACTGGGTATGGCAGGACCGTCATCGACATCGCTGCAAGTGTAGAAAAGAATAAGATATTTCTTCCAGATTTTCCAGGTGCACATGCCCTCACAGAGTGCGACACGGTTGCCCAGTGCTTCGGCATTGGAAAGGCTGCAGAAATTCGGTAAATTTCTCTCAGTTAACTCTTCTACTACTGTTTTTCCTCCACTTCTGTTGGTATCCCGTAAATAATCATAAGCGTGTTCTGTTTTTTCTTTTTTGCTTACCATGTCAAAAAAATTTAGAATCCCTGGATGCTTCAGTAATTTTTCTTCATCCTGCAATGATGGCATCTGCAGGACCAGGACTGATCTTGTCTGAATCATCTCGAAATTGATTTGATCGTTTCGGTCCACTGTCCTTGTCAGTCTAATTCTGACATCCTTGATGCTTTCTCCTTCTTTCGGCTTTATAATGATTGCCGACTTGTTTTTCCTTTTGTTAGTTTCTATTATTTTAGATTTTTCGGGAATTTTGATGTCTTTTTTTAGCATATCCACAAAGGTTGGTGTTGGAATTTTACTTGTTTTTGAGCTGTCAAATTTCAGTTTGCCGTTTTCGGTGTATAATGCTTTTACTTCTTCTTCCATCTTCTACACTTTTTCTTCTATTTCCTGCTTTCTTCCTTCGTATTGAAGGTTCATCACCTCCAATTCCTTAATCCTAATACTTCCGTCTATTGCCTGTTGTTTGAATTCTTTGATTTCCTTATCTAGCTTATCAATTTCTGTTTCCACTTCTCCCACTCTTGTTTGCCATACTACTAGGTTTAACTCCTGTTTCCTTAATCTTCCATTCTCTCTTGTGAGTTTTACATTGTTTTTCTCAAGTTTTTCTACTCTTCCATCTAGATAGGCTACTCTCATCTTAAGTTCATCCTCCTCTTGCTCTTCTGCCGCTTCCCAACGGTCCATGGCCCCCTTTTTGTGTCTTCTTAGCCCCGGAATTGTAGTTGCTGTTGATGTTGTTGCCTCCTCCTTTTGTTCTTTTCCCCAATCCGAGTGTACTTCTTCAACAATTTTGTCTTTTAATTCTCTTTTTTCTTTTGCTGACTTCATTTTCTTTGGGTTTTATTCTTTTTTCTTTATCTTTTCCAAAACCTTAAGGCGGAACGGGTTGTTGGGATTAGATTCCGTATCACTCGAACCGGTTTCCGACCGCCACTCGTTTTCGAGTTTTTAAGTCCTGTCTTTGTAATGTCCAGATAATCGAAACTGTTAGTTTTCTTTTTCTTCGCTCTATCGGACATCTCGAAATTAGAATATACTCACTCAGTCACTGAAAAACTCGCAAAAATTCAACAAATGATCCTACTCCCCGGGGACACGATTCAAGGGAACCAACATCAAGAAGGCCAAATGACCCAAATTCCCAGATGGTCGGTGTTAGGGAGGGTTACTCCGAAAGATGGGAAATATTTGGAGGGGTAGGCCGCAAAGAAAAAAGGAAAACAAAAACAAAAATTAGTGGGTCAGTGACACCCTGGGGGGACTATCCCCAAAATGTTCTCTGTCAGATTCTAGTCAAAAAGCATTTTGGGGTGAGAGAATATTGCAAAAATTAGCTGCATATATTCTACATACCATGATTTATCGAACATCTCAGTTTGTGTTTTCAAAATGTCTAAAGTAGTGGCAATAACCACATTACAAATTTGCGCTGCACTGGCGGAAAATTCTGTGGTATGGCATCATGAAAATGTCTACAAATGTTATTTCAGCCTCCATAACTCTCATAATACTACTGTATATTTTTTTAATTGTTGCCATATCTCGTCTTTATTAACACATTTTATTAACTATGAAACAGTGTTTCCTTCTGTCAACATTTTGGGCAGTTATCATTTTGTTCTATACCTTTATTTTTAAGATTTTCCTTATAATACTCAAATTTGTACGCCTGTAGAAATACCTGATGTATCTCGCATCAAATGTCAATATTTCTAAATTTTTATTAATTTATTTTCTCTGTGTTTCACTCATATTGTTATCTATATTCCCATCAATTGATCGTAATTTTAAATAACCTTGATAAACGTTTTTGACTATGTATTCTTCCAAAGGAATCTGATTTATTATTGCGTATGCCATGCCAAAAATTTGTGTCGAAAAAACTTGCATTGGACCCCGTATTTGTCTAATATCGATAAGTAATACCACATCGATATCCCTGATCGCTATCCAGAGAGCATCACAATTAATAGTTTGTGTGTATCATGTAAAACTCTGCACTAATGGTGAATTAATAAAGCCTCCGCTTGATACTGTAGGTTTCTTTAAGCCTAGACCCCCTTCTCTAATGATTCTATATAATACTGTTCTTTTTGCGTTTAGCATCTGTTTATGCCATATGAAATATCCTGTATTTCTTAACAGACGCACCCAAAAGGCTGGAGAGCAAGGAAACAGTTGTAGCCTATAATACATTTACTATAAATAAATATATTTAGAAACCTGGTCATATCCAGGAGTGTATGTAGACTATTAATATAACTTTCAGTATCTCTAGTAAAATTATTTACCATGCTAAGTCCTGCCTCCTGTAAATGGAACTATACCACTCCACTCCCAGTATAGTGATTTTATCCATAATATTTAATATTTGTTTAACTGCTGGGCTAATTTTAGAATTTAAATCCAATGATTGGGGTTTTGTTTATTTATCGGTATTCCTGCCGTCTTTTGAAGCACCTTCAAAAAATTGTATATTACTTCGATTTCTATATCATTTTGAGCAATATATAAAGTACCGTCAATATAATTTAAACAACATTGTATTACTGTAATTTCCCTTACTTGTTTATAAATGGCCAATACATAAGGTACCATGATTGAGCTAAAGAACATGGGGCTACAGGCACATCCCTGGAGGACGCCCCTACTAAATTTAATTCTCGGTATTAAAGTACCATTAATTGAAATTTTGACGGGTATTTGGCTATATATCCATCTAATTAATTTTATAAATCTTTCCCGTATATTCGTTTCACTGAATACTTGGAAAAGAAACTTATGATTCACGTGATCAAAAGCTCGTTTGAAATCTTGCTTTATTAGCACATTTGCAAAGCCTCTCCTCCTCGAGAGTACAGTTGACTCCAAAATATGAAAGCCTTAGGTCACTATATGTTTTCTTCAAAACAAACACAGACATGTGGAAGGAATTGCTGTGGTTCTGACCCAAACGTTGCCACTTCTTTCTTTAATATTCTCCTCTTCTTTCCCTGTTTGTTCATCCTTCCTTTTTCTCTTTGGAAAAAGATATGACCACCTTTCATTTCTGCCATCTGCTTCGAGAAAGTGGCAACGCCAGAGAACATTTCTTGTCGGAATCTTTTCTGATGGTCATGGCTATGTTTGGTTAACCGCAACTGATAGGAGGTCCGAACCTCTCACGAAGGCTTTCATGATATGATTCAGAGAATGCATTAACAGATCACAAATCGACGTCAAATGTAAATACATATGTGACATTCCCCTGATACCGCTTTGGCATTGACGCAATAATTTCGGCATTATGGGCTGTAATCTATTAGCTATTATACGCATCAATACTTTGCATATGTGTGTCAGTATTTTGCATATGAATTAAACGACAGTTATCTATTGACAGATATTATCTATTATCTTCATTTCTTTTTCTGGCTATCAGTACACCTATAGAGTAAAAAAAATCATTTTCTCTGCCCTTAAACTCTCAAAAGGAATTAAAATATTTTTCGAGCTCTGTGGATACTGATTGTATATATTGCTGTAGCCACGGTCCTCAAAAGCCATCCTTCCACCCCAACGAGGTAGGGTTAAGCGTTCTTATAGCGGTCTTAATTTCGTCTCTTGTAAAGGGTGAACACAAATTTGCCCCCTCTTGCTGTGTAATTTTTGGTAGGATAAGTAATTCAAGTGCTGTTAAAATGCCAACATCCTGCGGGCCTGTTCCTGAAAAGCCTTTTTATATTGCTCCTGTATTCCTGTGTATAAATCCTTATCTTTATAAACTTTTCCATTTTCTGACCTTTACTAGACAGCTATTACCATAATATGTTTTCTGTGTGTAAGTCTTTAATAACTCCTCAAAATGATTTAACATTTTTTTATCCTTATAATAGGCCTGTACATAAGTCTTATATTCGAAACGAAAGAACTTTTTCCCCTCATTTGTTCTATACGTCTCCACTACCTCTATCATAATCGACGGCCTCCTGCTATAGCACATCCGACTGGCGTTGAAAATGTGTGTGTTCCAAAAAGTCAGTATTAAGTCTCCACATAAAAGTTGGGTGTAACAAGAGGGACATTTCCCATTTCCTGTAGGGATTAATTCTGCATGATCAGACATAGCTAATTTCACGCAATTGATGTTACGTTAAATGTCTTGACTACAAAAATGTAGTCAAATAGGCTTTTACCATTATGATAGAAGTATGTGTATCGGGGTGTCTGGGGAAAGAACATTTTCCAGATCTCTACTATATTCAAAGTATTAACGAATTGTCTAAAACAGATATTATACTTGTTAATTGCGTTCTTTTCTGGTCTGTTGTATTGGACGTTAAAATCCCCTACTACCAAAAAATACTTAACATTTAAACTATGTAAATATAGCGCCATATATTGAACAGCTCATTTCTTTCTTTCTCTAAATGTGTACCCCTATACTGATATATATTTAAAATATATATCCCGTGTAACCTGGTGACGACCATACGACCATTAGGTGTTTTGAAAATTTCGTCGTAAGTAATGTCCCGCCTCACAAGAAATCTGACGCCTACTTTAGTTATAATGTCATAGTTTTTAATAAATATGTAGTTGTATATATCTAGATCTGTTTTCCCTAGTTCTTGTAATGCCATTACATGTATCGACCTGTCTTTTATATTTTTTGCTAGTATCGAACATATATGTGCTAGTGGAATTTGCTTATGTTCAAAGTAGCCACGTTAATATCGTATGTCACCATTGTTCCATTTTCACAAGCAGCCTTCAATAGTTATTGATATGTGGTTAACACCACTGTCAGTATCACTATAATACAGAGGTTTGCCAAATACATTTTCATTTTGGCGCTGACTTTTATTATAATAAGGAAATTTAAACCAATGTTTTTCTTCTTTATAAATTCTAAACTTATTTCAGAATTCGCGCGCATCTAGATAAAAGTATCGCACACTGTTTCTATACCATAATGTTTTTCATCTACCTCTCTAACTTGCCTGCCTGTGTTCATAAAAATATTATTACTTAACTGGTAATATCTATTTGTTCAAAACTAATCTTATCTAATCTATATTTGGGCAATTAATAATTATCACTGACACTGTCTAGTCTGACTCTGTTAAACACTATCATTACTTTAGCATTTTAATGCAGTTTGCTTGCTCAGAAACGTCATTTCTCACAATCCGACCTCATCATTTTTCTTTTTCTTCTTAGCTTTTTAGGGGAAGAGGAATAAATATTTCTTACCTTTTGACTTCTCTTGTATCGAGTGTTTACGTGGGGACCACCTGTTGATACCTTTTCGTCTTCTTCTTTCGATGCAACTCCTTCGCCACAACGACTCTCATTCTAAAATACTGTTCGAATTTTTTATTCGCGATCAGCGATCAGCTGACTCACCTCCACTGTAGATCCGCCTGGTTTCTCGGTTAGGCCTAACTGTTCTGCTGTAATGCAGTGTTCGACGTGTGGCACCAAGTTCACTATGTTGGCACCACTAGACCAGACACTCGAAGACGGCTTTCGAGGCGAGTGAAGCTGCGAGCAATAGCCAGTAACAATAATATATTATAAGTTCCTGATCCCACATATAAGCACCTTTTTTAACAAATGTAAAGCATGTTTCCTGTTTTCATATTTTACTACAAGCACAATGCATTTATACTCAACATCCAATGGAATATAATCCTTAAAATCTCTAAGTTTCGACATTTCATTTCATAATTTAGAATTAGAAAATACAAAATGAATTTTAAAAAAAATCAGCGCTACTCCAGCTGAGCTGAGATGCGTCGAATATATTCTCCTTTCTATATTCTAAACCTGCGGGCAGAATTCTTTTGCAACGGTATGTTGATACTTTAGTGACATAAATTCCTGATTAAAACGGTCGGAAAATGGACGAACTCCCAATCTTTTTCATACCACCAGGAAGTGGGCGGGACCACACTTATTTCCCGACCATCAAGAATAGACGGGGCCCCGCTCTTTTCCCGACCTAAGCCAATGGATGGGAGCCCATCCTTTCCCCCACCATCAAGTGATGGGGATTGGTCGGTGTTTCGTCTCTATAAGGGCAAATCAGAGAGCGATTGCGGTCCGAAAATAACCCGACCACCAAACGCCACTTGTAGCTGCACGCCGACTATCTCCCATCTACTTCCCGACTATTAGTCTGGGTTCTGCCTATCCCCTACGCCGGCCCGACCAAAATCCCCAACCATTTGCCGTCTTCTTCGGCAATTTGGATTGCTGGGTAGATAGAGCAAAACATTGCAACGCCTAAGAAGAGCGATTCGTTAAAAGTGACCAAGATTTCTCACCAAAGCAATTGTTCTGCTTTATGACAACGCGACTTAATATAATGTCAGCACACATGATGTTCTGGATGGTTTAGGGCAGCATTCCGCAAACTGTGGTCCTCACAGGTGGTTCTCGAGGCCTGTCCTTGGACTGTTGAACATGCCAACTAATAAAACTGGTCGACACTTGAAAATAGTTTGCGGAACCCTGATTTAGGGTAACATGTGCTCTAACATCCATCGTACCACCTGACCTCGCACCGATCGACAACCACTTCTTTGCTTCTTTGAAGAAGAACCTCGGAGGACTCCAGTTTCTCTTCAGAGCAAGGGGTTTAGACACATTTCTGTGACACAGACGTCACGAGCCTGGTGAAGCGCTGGGATATATGCTTGAACCAGAAGGGATATTATGTTAAGAAGTAATTTGTGAAATATCGTTCCATGCGAGTCAATTTGTATTCACCTAATAAATTCTTATTGGGATTTACAGGCTATGTACTCTTTTTATCTAGATCATCCCTCGTACATTTCATAAAAAGAAACCTAAGAACTTTTTATTTAGAAAATAACATATATTTCAATTGTAAATCTTGCAATAAATCTTCATCTTCCCCACCTCCCTCTGCATGTGAGAGAGAGGGAACGAGAGTCACACAATTTGTAACTTTATTAGACGCATTATGAGAGCGGAATTTGTTACCTTTGTGATGCATATGAGTCACATTTTTTCCTTTCATTCTAGCTTCAAATGATATCCCATAAGTGTAGCAACTCAACATTAAAACCACACGGTGAGCAGACCCGGAAAACGTTTAGCGATGATATGGAGCTCTGCAACAAAAGAAAGAAAAAAAGGTAATGAAAATCCAATCGTAACACCCAAAGAGAATAAAAACACAGAGAGAGAGAAAGAGAGAGAGAGAGAGAGAGAGAGAGAGAGAGAGAGAGAGACAGAGGAAGTGGAAATCAACGCCTCTACTACATTTTACCTCCTCACCCAGATTTTCTCCCATCGGAGAGTTTTGAGAGAGTCCGGTAGGGATTGTAACATCACCGAGGGACAAATTGGTCTGGTTGGGCCAATGCTGTATAAATAAGAGATGAAGCACAGGTTGCACGTTTACTGGGGAAAAACACAGACGGCGCTAGCCTTTTCACCAGATGAGTAATAAAAGAGATTGTCATTAATAATAGATGTTGCTGTGTTCGACAAAATATATATG
>JAGDQP010001260.1:31382-47925 GCA_022664845.1 Lepisma saccharinum | reverse complement strand
TGTGTGTGTGTGTGTGTGTGTGTGAGAGAGAGAGAGAGAGAGAGTCTCTGCTTTCTTCGAAACGATACGGAGACCAGAACTAGCTCCAGAGAAGGCTTTAATACTGCCTAGAGTCGGATTAAGTTGAATTTTAAACCTAAGTAAGGGTCACAAAGCAAGGTTGGAATGGAAGTAGGAGTACGATGCTAATTAAGAAGGAGGAGATTTTTAAATTTGCTTTTTGCTGTGTCCATCTTGTCGCTCAAGATACATAGAGGCGTAACTAAAATTTCCAAATCTTTTGGGGAAAGCAATTTAAAGTTTTTAAGAATACATAGAAAACTGTTATCTGTATAGCTGTACATCAATAAGCAATAGAAATATGATTCTGCTATGCTTAATATTTCGCAGCTCAGTAGAGATATTATTGTAAATGCAAAATTTTACTAATTTTGGGTAGCACAACCATGTGAGTCAACTTTTTAACCTGTATCTAGACGAAAAAAGGTGACTCACATGGTGGCGCTACTCAAAATTCGTAAAATTTACATTAACGATAATACCTCTAGTGAGCTGCGAAATATTGAAGATCATTGAACAAGTTCCTTGATTACCAATTCAATACACGTCATTCTTCGTATGAAGTATGACTTTGTTCCTCGAATACGTCATGGGCTACCCTAGGATGCATGTTATGTATATTAAAAGGCAAAGTGTTACGAAGACGCTTTACTACTAAAATCTCAAACTTGTGATTTTTTCGGAGCAAAGTTCGACACAAGTTTTATACCATACACATCTGTGAGATATTTGAAAAATAAAAGCTAGAGCTCTAAGCGCTAGAGCACCTTAGCATTTCAGTCGTGAGTTCATCTATGATACTATATGAAAAGGTTGATCGAAATAAATATTGAAGTTGACGGAAATATTGAATTTTTATACAAAGTGAAAAATAGTGCAAAATATTTTTAAAAGTCTAGCAAAACACTAAATTTAACAGGATTTAATTATTAGAAAAAATACATGAAGTTTGGCAAAATTTTGGGAACTACGAACCTAGGGCTACATTTCACACATTGAGAAATTTATTAGTAACGTTTTTTATTTTCAGAATGTTTACTAATCTAATTCAAATGCTTATAATCAACCATTCCTTGTTGTTGACATTTGCATTAAATATATATCATTCTGCTTTTCTTGCAGGTAAGTTTTGTCCATCACTACTTGTGATTATACAGTAACTGAAATTACGGTAAGTTTTGTTCAGTCATAAGTTAACATCATTAGATTTCATCACATACCAGAGTACTAATCATTACTATATTAAGGTAGTTTCATTACTATATGAAGATCTGTAGAAGCGATATACAGTGTTTGAAAAATATACTTTTTGTTTTCTACCAAATAGAGCAAACCCCATTATAACTTAATTTTTTCCGGGGATCATGAAGGGACTTTGGGACTTTGGAACTTTGGAAAGGGACTCAAATAAACTTTGAAACTTTATTTGAGTAGCTTAGTT
The DNA here is from genome assembly GCA_022664845.1 of Lepisma saccharinum. Classification (NCBI taxonomy): domain Eukaryota; kingdom Metazoa; phylum Arthropoda; class Insecta; order Zygentoma; family Lepismatidae; genus Lepisma; species Lepisma saccharinum. The sequence continues at coordinate 46,424 of JAGDQP010001260.1, read as the reverse complement.
ACAAACACTGCAAAATTTTCCAGGAGCGTGCATAAACCGTTTACTAGATAAAAAGCATTAATGTTGCTATTTTTTTATTTGGATACCAATATGTAATTAAAATTGAATGTGTAACAGAGGTGATACATTATATTAAAAGTTTATTAGTTATTTACAAAACAGAATTGGACCTGGCCGTCTTTGTAACAAAAACTGCAGACATGAAACTATGAAAGTGATTCCTTGATGTTGGTTTGTAAAAATATAATACACTTAACAAAACACATTTTAATTACAAGCTTTCTGTGCTACATTTTAGCACATTTTTTTACTATTCTATAGAAAAATCGTTAATTGATAATTTCCAGAACTTCATCGCACTCATCCTCATTGTTGGTTGCACATTCACAGATCCTCTTCTTTGTTTTCTTGTGATTCAGCGTGATTGGCTGAATACTGTGCTGTGATTGGCTACACTGAACCTGGCCGGGTTTCAAACTAAGCGTTTGTGGAGCTGGCCGTTTTCTGCAAAGAAGTCACGTATTTAAATAAAGGGAAGAACGATCAAGGTCCATTTTTGAAAGTTGTGAGAAAAAACGCATTTTAAGTGTAAACACTTGAATTTAAAGTTATGTTTTCTTTGGGCATCTATGCTTGAGGTCGAAGACTTGCCTTGAGCAAAAAATAACTTTAAATTCAAGTGTTTACGCTTGAAAATGCATTTTTCTCACAACTTTCACAAATGGGCCTTGCTCGTTTTTCCCGTGTACCCTTCAAATGCATTTTTAACACGTCTCTGGCCGTTTTTGTAACGAAAGAGATTTAGTATTGCATACAGGATGACACCACCTGACGGAAACAATGTCCAACTCATTTTGTAAAAAAAATGCACCTGGCCGTGTTTGTAACTGGACTACTCGCTTAAAAATAAACTGGTTCTGGAAACTATATCTAAGCCTGTAAAAGAATCAACAGTGGGCTAGTAATTAGAATTTTTAAAAAATACGAAATAATAATGATGTGATACAATACATAGAAATAATTACGTCTTCTCTCTGGCTGGTTGTTGGACCTGACTATAAATAAACTGTGTCTCACAAAGTAGTTAAGAGTTGCAGGATTGAGAGCAACAGTGATCTAACTTACTTTGCCTTTGAAAGTCTATTTAACATTTCTATACTCGTACTTTGTATCTTATATTATCACCTTTTGCGTTGATGTAGGTATACATGTTGTAGGATATAATTGTTTCCAATATTAGCATGTAGGACCATTAAACGAAAATCCGTCCGAGATGTACAACTTTCTTTTTAGCATGGCTTCATCTCTGGAGTTATCATTTCAATTTTTGTTGTAATAATATTACGTACTTTCTAAGTTCATAAAATATAATAGCTGATAAACATTTTTAACGGATGGGTGAGTGCAATAAATTTGTTAGAGTATTATAAGAATATTGTAAAGTAATAAGAAGGTATTGAAGAACCGTTTCGTTAGATAACAAATATAGAAAAGAAAATTGTATTCGTTCAAATGACTTTAATGAGAACTAAATACAATCAATTCATAGAACTCGGCTGCATGGAATTTAGCCGCCAGTCTGTTTAACCAATCCGGAGTTGAACTGTGACAATCTTGTAGAGCATTGATCACAAAGCATGTTGGAAACCTTCTTGGAGTTTCAAGGGTGAATCGCCTGTTTGCACGAACGTAAGTATTACCTCTTGTCTTTCAAATCCTCTATGAAGGCTGACACATGTTCAGATCGCGAGGTTCATCGTACACATATGTACTTTCACCCTTAAACAAACGCCACAACTTACGCACCTTGTACACTGCTTCCCCATACACTTCAACTAGTTTGCGGTGGATTACTGCCTATTTTTTCTTTAGAAACGAAGTCACCGAGCATAACTCACAATCGGTGCGATTAGTAATACACATGGTTCATACAGAACTGTAACATAGCAATGGATTCGATCACTCTGCAGTCGCTAAACTGATGGTAGTGGTCTCGCGACGCAGCCCTATACCTAAAAATACTTCGGATAATTGCCTGCGCGGGTAAGATGAGCAAATTATTGTTCCTTAAAAACGACTCTTATCAAAGAAACTTAAATCTTAGAAACAAGACTTTTTGTCTTACCATCCGTATTTCTGTTTTAAATTATTTCTGACATCATTTTAGAACTATTAATTCCTATCTTCTTAGCACTACCAACTAAATTAAATGTTATCTCTGCATATGATTGAAATGACAAAGGGACTCAGAAGAGTCCAACTTGCTATTTTCTAAGAGCTAATCCAAAATGCCTTCCACATTCTGTAGTAGAACGACAACATCGTTCTGAAAGAAATTTTTATTTCTTCGGTCCGTTTCGCAGTAAATCCCTTGTTGTGAAAACTTAATAATTTGGTATGTCGAATATTGATTAAAAATTCCAAATTTATTGGTTATATACTTTAAAATACAAAATGAGCTACATGGACAGAAGTATAGATATGAGAAGCTTGAGCCAGTAAGCATTTATTGGTGTCAGATGAAGCTTCTTGAAAATTGCAAGTAAAGTACCCATATTCTACTAAGAGCCGAATTGAAGATTCATGCAAATGCAAGAATTTAGTTGTGTTCTACCAAGGGTCAAAGCTTAGTGTTAAAATATGTATGAGCCAAAAAATTAAGAAAAATCAGACAGAGTTTGATTGTATATACTTAACTTTAGGTTATCCTCTTTGGGTGACTTCTAGACCAGAAGCTCTGCTAGTTTGTAGATCCCTTGGTTTAGTCAATCGAAGAACTGATACTTTGCTTTAAATATCTAGATCTTATATGCTAAAGGAAATGCACAGTAAGATGTTCCTAATGCTGCTTAAAGATTACTTTTTAAAATAAAGAAAGGCCAACAACTGACGTCACGTTGACCCCACCAACAGATTTTTGTTACATCTCGCTTATTAATGGAGCACTAACGTTCGGGTCATAAACACTAACGTGCACTAATGATGCTCTAATGACCCAGTATGGTTGGGTCGGGATGGGACTAATATTTCTTAGTGGGTGGGGCCAACTTTACGTCAGTTTTTCGTTATAACTCGTTTAGAAATGGAGCACTAACGTTCTGGTCTTATGCACTAGCGACCCAGTATGTTTGGGTTTATAATTTGTTAGTGGGTGGGGCCAACTTAACGGACCTTACTAGTTGTTATCTGATACTGAATCTTAAAAGCTTTTCCAGCTATGAGTGGCCATTCGCCTGGACAGTTAACCAACACAAAAACAATTGTAAAAACAAAGATTTGATATTGGACCTTCCTGTGCTAACACGTTCGTAACTAAAATACACAAGTAAGTTTTTGTTAACTTCTACCATCCCAAAATTAAAATAAAAAGAAAAAAGTATATGCAATTTTTAATCTTTATTACAATTCGATTCTCTGTGTTATCTTTTGTAGGGATGTGTGTTTCATTCTACTACTGCAGTTTTTCCTACATTAACTTTATTTTGGTTTTCTAAAGCTTGCTGTACTAACTTTTATGTTGTTCGAATCGTCTGAGTTATACGTCCTGTCTGTACAGTGTATAGGAACTCCCATTCAGATAGTGTCGATCATTGCCGGATCTAGAAATTTTCCTATGGGGAACAAAGTTCAATTTTGCCGCCCTTTTAACCACCGTTTTACCGCCCTTTGCATTTTTGTTAGCTAAATATGACCGGCCGACACGACGGTCCACAGCATTGTCTCGCATCACGTAGTGTACTTTTGTTATCTCCACTGGAGCCTGTCGTGGTAGTAGACTTGCCTATCTGACTTGAATCGTCGTTTTGAATTTTAAAGATGAAAAGGTGGGTTGTATGGAATAACACACCGACTGCTCGATCTATAGCTGCCTGCTCATTCGCTTCAAAAAGCATTGTTCCTCGCGTGAACATCTCTTTCCTAATTCCGACGCTAGAGGCAGCACGATACATCTGTTTTAGTCAGTTACTCTTGAGTATTGGTATAGGGAAAACTGACTATTTCGAAGAGTTTTAAGAAAAGAATGGTGCACAATTGTTGCGTACCATTCTGTAAGGCAATAAAAAGCAAGTCGGAATGTTGGAAGGTGTGCGGTTCAGAGGCAGGTCCTTAACTCGAAGGTCTCTCGGCAAGATGGACCGACAATGGGTTTTCATTGCCTCCTTGATATTCTAGAAACATGAACACAGTTTAAAGAGATCCTTGACAAGTACTATATTATTATTAGTAGTAGTAATAGTAGAAGCAGTAGTAGTAGTACATCAAGCACAGATCATGGTTATTTCTTGTATATAGGAAATAATAAACCTACACGTTCGCAATAAGCAATTGCGAGAATAATACTACACGCTTTTAGAATTTATTGCATATAGCGTGTTATTGTGATTACTGTCAGGATAATTATTTTATTCCATTGCATTCTCCATTTAAACCGACAATTGCATTGTAAACATTATATTCATTTGTTTTATTTGGAGGTAGACAGTTGTACATGCCGTGGATTGTTTTCTCCTGCACAGTGCCTATAGAAACATTACGATTAAAAATGAGATCATAGACAAAGTAAACAAATTTAAATACTTAGAAGCATAAATTATGTAACAAGCAGAAACGAGGTCAACGAAGTAATAAGACAGGAGGAACGTCTAAAGGAATGGAAAGCCTCAGTTATAGTTTCGGTTTGTGGAAAGGCGATAATTCTGACTAATAATATTTTTTTAGTAAGGAACTTCCTTATCCTAAAATAAATACAAGCCCGCAACGATGTTCCGTTTAACTGGTTGCAGAACACTTTACGATTTGGGTGACATCATTAGTTTGATTAAAAGTATCCGGACGCCGAAACAATTCGAAAAAATAATAAAATACTAGAGAAATATACTTTTCTTAAACAATTCGTACTAAAAGTTAAAACTATTTTTGTTTATGCATGACTAAAAAGAAAAGCATACGGTGCGCCAATTGAAGAATTTATAAAGTGACTGTATATGAGTGAGCTTCCTCATGCTTTTCTTTTTTTTAATCATGCATAAAAGTATTTTTTTACTTTTTAGTACCAACTGTTTAAAAAACGTATGTTTCTAAAATTATTTTTGTAGTACTGTGCAGTACTAGTCGTACATTGTTATTTAATTCTGTCTCTATGGCGTTATTTGTTATGGTTATATATTGTAGTCTCCCATACTACGGCACATTAATGAGTATCGTTGTCAGATACCTATCTAATAGTGAAAGCAACGCTAGAACTATAGTCTCTTCTAGAGAAATCTTTCGCGGACGGGTAGGGGTTCACGGAGGGGGAGTAATTTTCGTATTCTTGGGGTAAGACTCCTCTTATTACACTTTGAAAATATTTCGAGATCAGATTTATCCAGCTTCTTTTTGTCATGGACTTGAAGTTATTATTAAAGCTTTATTGACTAAGATACACTACAGCAAATTTTATTTATCAGCATTTCTCATCGCTCGCATAATTGAAAAATATGAGAATAACGAAGAATGACTTCTGCTCACACTTAAGTTTTGTATAAAAGCCACTATATTTGTCTTTTATTTTAGAACAATCATTCTGTGTCCTTACAGAAATCAAAATTCCATATTGCAACGGCATCACTTAATGCTTTTGAGTAGCAGAACAGCCCTTGAATACGCCTGCCATCTAGCGGCCAATTCGTGGCGACAGGATACACACGATTTTTCGCTGATTGGACAGGCAGCTAAGATTGAGCAGGCGGTGGAATAACATAACAAAATGTCTTAGCGCGCTGGTATTGAAATTTTGAACACGTTTAGGTCAACTTCAATTTAATAGGCATCTTCACTTTCTTTTTTTTTAGGAACTTTCATTATTTTTATTTTTAGCTGTTTGCCGCTCATAAACGTGCCACCCGGGGTGCTTGCCTCCCCTAGATCCAGCATTGGTATTAATATACTCCTGGTCGTTGGTACTCCTATACTCCTATACTCCTGGTATTAACCATTGACGAATATGTTCCCAGCCCTCATACTGTTGTTTCTCTCCTGTGCAGACATGAAACTTCATCCAGTTAATTGCACTTAGACGATGGGAAAAGTAATAGTTCTTGAAGCATGTCACCGATTAAAAACCAAATGCGGATTAAAGGCAAGAAATGTCTCATGGTTATCCATGTGAAAATGATGAGCCACATAATCCTTCCAGCCCAAGGGTAATGGGTCGATATCGGGCATATACTGAGCCAATAAGGCGGATACCGATCATGATTGGCCGTTCTGACTAAATACCGATCGATATTGGCATGTCGATCGTGTGTGTTCGAGAATGCCTATGTAATGGAGAAATGGCACATGTTATACAAGAACAACATTATACTCCTTCCTTAAAGTCATTCTGTAATGAAAAGGCTGTCAATGTCACCACTTTCCAAGTCAGAGTTAATGAAATGCAATTGACGCATTATTCTTCATGAATGAATTAGTGGCAAAGTGGATAAGACAAATTACAACAAATAAGATCACGTTTTTTTCTAAAACTAATGTAAGAATATACGTAATTCAGTTTATCCAAACAGTAAATTCTTCTCAGCGATTAATATCATTACCGATCGGCATCAGTATCCGCAAAAGTATTTTCCATGCATATTGACAGATTGAATAACTTCGTTCGAAATCGCGAATTGTCCGTTACTGATATCGACAGATACTGATGTGCAACTGGGAGCCTTTTCGGTTCTGGAATCTGTTTAGTCTATTAAGAAATGTGCATGTGAAGCACTTTTGGTAACAATGACGACTGTCAGAGTAAGAGACTCATATCTCACTACTTTTCCTTAGAAATCCCAGAATATTATAGCGATAGTCTGTTGCTATATTTGACTACTTTACGCCACAGTAATTTACTTTTATTCTCACATTGTTTGACGTAATGAATTCTAAAATAGATCTCAAGATCCTTTTAGAATGTATTTATCATCTTAAATTCATTATAATGAATACTATTTTTCTAAAGAGTTTCGAAAATCATGTTAAGAAGACGTGAAAAATACACAGTATGAATATCCATTTAACTAATTTTCTGGCACAAGACAAAAAATTTTTGAATAAACCTATACAATTTATGTAGTTCGATTACTTTGTAATACAGAAAGTTTCCTTCTTGACTTCTCTTTCCTAACTCATAGTGACAGTCAGGTTGATTGCATGCTTAGACTTGTGAGAGGCAAAGGGATCAACGTCATAAACGGGAAGCTATCAGACGATGACAAGGCAAGGGAGAACGAAGAGAAAGGTTGACGAAAAGAGCGCTGAATCAAACACCCCGCTCAAGAGATTGGACCTGTCATCAGCGCTGAAGAGATTTTAAGCGATCCTTTGGAAACTTTCTGAATTTGCATTTCGTATAATGAACTACGATGTCAAAAGGTTTTCAGAATACTGAATAAATTACTATTATGTATCAAATTCGAAATATAAAGGCATTTCCAAGCAAAATATATATGATTTGTTGAAAAGTTTTGTGGGTCGAATTTTTCTCTTAAGGGAGTTTCTTCAACGCCTCATATTATCATCAACCTACGATAATATTTTTTAGTATTTCTCCCCTTTTTGCTCCTTCTTCTTATGCCAGTGGTTTTCAATCTTTTTGGTTTTGCGGCACGTGAGATAGTAGAAGCTTTGGATGTAATATCTTTCAAAGAGTGGAACTCTCTGCTAGGTTGTGAAACAAACCACCTGAACCGCCTCACTTTCCAAGCTCTAAAGAACTGGTCACACCAGAGAAATTTCGAGCACGTTTTGATAGATGACCAATAAACCATCAACTAATCTTTTTCCCTTCTTGCCACCCCTAGCTAGTTCTTTGATTTCTTGTCTCAAAGAAGTCCTTTGACTCCTTCTCTGAAAACCTGACATGCAATCCCCACTAAATCGATTTCATGGTTGCTTGTGCTTTTCATTCACTATAACATGCATGCCATGATTGAGCAGTGGCCGTTTCTACAGTTCAATCGTTCACGTGGCAGGTTTACAGGTTTCGTTATAAACTTTTTAATATTTATTTGAAGTATTGTCGAATCGAATTGTTAATTACTCTATCCATTTGTTCTTTTTGACTCCATGGCATTTCATTTGCAATTATGATTAATTAATAGAGACAAACAAACTTTAGAGAGTTTTAGAAAGCGGCTTTGAGAAACACAAAAACTTAGCATTTATATCCTTTACAGTAAGTTACGGATACGGGTTGTACTTTCGTCCTAACTCTGGAAGAAGCGATAGGGTACTCAACACGCCGAATCTGTCTGGCGTGACTGAGGAAAATCAGGGAACACCGCTATCAGAAATCAGTATTTAAATCCGGAGGTCTTCCGATTTAAAAAAAAAAAAATAAGCTTATGATCAGCTATCACTCTCGCTTTTAGAAATTAAGTCACTGTAACATTTTTGTAGGTACGATAATGACTGTAGTACTGCAACCGGATAGTCAGTAACAAATTTTGAACACCGAATCTTCAATATTTGAGGTGGTGAAAGGAAAAGTGGTGTGAGTCAACTTGAAGTCAATTTGAGAAACAAAAGATTTTTAGTAGAAAACTCTATAATGAAATCCAAGTAAGTGCTGCTATCTATGCAATTAACAAGAGAGTTACGGCTTGCACCACTTCTCCATCAAATAGATTTGAATATGAAGAATACAGAGGTGACCTTAACTGAATATTAAAAAAAAAAAAAACTGATTTACACTACTTTTCCTTTCATTACCTCATTTCGAGAGTGATAGTTTGTTGATTACTATTTAAACATAATCAAGATAGGATAGCCTATTTACTTGTTTTAATTGCTGTGGAACTATCAAATTAAGATTACGCTTTTCGTTAATACACACTTCAAAATAACAACTAGAAACCCATTCAGGGGGGGTGAAAATAATTGAGATGAGGAGTATGGATAATCTTTGTTGATAGTGATACAGCGCTATCAGAGAAAAGTGGTTTACCTTGGAACTTCGTGCGAAGCGACTTCAGGTTTTGCATGTTTACAACTGAAAGATGAAAAGCGAACTGAAAGACATGACCAATATCTGATTTCCATTGCATCTACTCGTGAGGTGTGATTACTATGTTGTATCTGTAGCTGTCAGCACTGCGCTCGCTCAGCTCAATAATAATAATAACAAAATACTCACAATTCATTGATACGATAGTACTAAATCTCGAACATAACCAACTGTAGTATAATACAATTTGGAACTACATTTTTTAAATTAAAATATCTAACATAACCAACTGTTGTATAATACAATTTGGAACTACATTTTTTAAATTAAAAAATCTAACATATTATGAAGATGTAAAATGGTAGTATATTCTACCCTATGAAATAAAGTTTCTAAGTTTATGCCTTCCAGTAATTTATAAACCAAGTAAAACATGCATGTAAATTAGAGCCAGTTCCTCTACATCAACATATATGGCAGAAAAGAAATGAAATATAACATTCGATCAAATACTACGCTACCAACCTGTTAGTAGACAGGTTATAAAAGGCTATTTGAACCGCTTTGCAAACTTGGTCAGTGCTACATTTTACACGAGGATAAGTCAATAAGTAACTGCAGTAATTTTCTATTTCTTTTTAGGTTTGCTCTACGGCATTTTGTGCTCACCAGACGCTAGGTGTCATCGTTGGTTTCACCTATGGTAGGTGGCACCGTTATCACATCAGCCCGCTTTGAGCTGTTGCGAAGTAAAGATGGCCGCACCACTCTCTGTGTGCACCGAAGAAGAACAGCGTGCTCTGATCCATTTTTTGTTGTCTGAAGGCGTACCCGGAGCGAAAATTCATAGAAGACTTGCAGCACAATACGGGGACAATGTTTTGCCAGAGCGAAGTGTTTACCAGTGGATTAAACAGTTCAAAAGTGGTCGAACGAGCGTGAAGGATGAGGAAAGAGCAGGGCGTCCAGCTACATCAACAACTGATGACATGATTGAACGAGTCCGTGCCTTGATTCTGAATAACAGACGAGTGACTGTTGATGAAGTGGCAACCCATATGCAGATTAGTCATTATTCTGCATATGGCATCATGCCTAACAGGCTCAACTTTCACAAAGTCTGTGCGAGATGGGTTGCGAAACAACTCGATGAAAAGCACAAGCGAAACCGTGTGAGAATCTGTCTACACCTACTGGACCGTTATGCTAACGAAGGTGAAACGTTTCTCAAGCGAATCATCACTGGAGATGAAACGTGAATTCATCATTTTGAACCAGTGAACAAACGCCAGAGAATGGAATGGAGGCACCCTGGATCTCTCGTCAAGAAGAAATTCAAGAGTCAACCTTCTGCAGGGAAAGTGCTGCTCACAGTGTTTCGGGACTCACAAGGGCCAATCCTAGAACATTACCTGGAAAAGGGGACAACAATAAACAGTGAAGAGTACAGTGATAATGCTGGTAAACACGATGAAGACTGCAGTTCGTACTAAACGCAGAGGTCGATTGTCGAAAGGCGTTCTTTTGTTGCATGACAATGCGCGTCCACATACCACCGCCCGCACCGCTTAAACCCTTCAGACGTTGCGTTTCGAGGTGTTGGAGAATCCGGAATACAGTCCCGATCTCGCCCAGTCGGATTACCGTATGTTTGGTCCACTTAAAGATGCTCTCAGAGGCCGTTGATTAAGCTCCGATCAACAGATGAAGGAAGCGGTGAATTCGTGGCTTGCTGCGCAACCAAAAACGTTTCTTGCAGAGGGTATCGGATAGCTTGTGCAACTGTTGACCAGGCGCATTGAAAAGCAGGGTGACTATGTTGAAAAATGATATGAATAAAAACATTGTACTCTTCTGGTAATAAACAATAAAAATTGATTGCAGATACTTATTGACTTACCTTCGTAATATAAAATGCTACAGTATTTACTAACATTACTATATTTTCATATGGTGACGTAAGGACCGGGCAAATTTGCAAATGTCACCAGTAAGTCACATATCTTACTATAAGATTCAGAACTCTTAAATTGGCACAACTTGACATTTTCTAAAAAACATATTATGACTGCATTTAATTTACTTTTGTAAAATAGCACATATCAGAAAAGAACACGTGTAAGAACTTCGAACTTGCAGTTCTTTTTATTAAAATAGTACACTCCCTGTCTAGGCTATTTAAAATTTCGAGCCCCCTGATTGGTTAGGATTCTGTCATAGTAGTGCAAATTGACTAGCGAAACGATCTAAAGGTTCTCCCCAATTTTCTGGGTTCTTCTTCTTTATGTGTGAGCATATGCACCCACACGGTTTATATGCCTCGGGCGAAAACCTCTAGGCACTTTAAAAGTAGTAATACTTTATTTAGTGGAGCCCTTTCGCAACCGGATCTAGCGTGTTACCCTGAATAAGCGAGAGTGGTAAAAACTATAATTAAAATGTCATAACCGGGTATTGGGAATTGAGTCTCATCAGGGATAAAAAAGAAAATGTCTTATTCGATAGGAGCTCTCTGGCAGAAAATGGGGCTAGTAGGCAAGAGGCGGAAGGGGGGTGAAGAGAATGTAAAGTGTGTATACTGAATAAAATGTAAAATTAATTATGTCGGGTTAATGTAATGTAGTGTAACGTATAAGTGTGTGTATCTCTATAGTGTGAACTGTGTGTCCGCCAAACGATCTTTCATGATCACTGCACGCTCCACACTTCCCCTGCTGCGAAGCACATGTTAACTCGTCGAAAACTCACTACAAACTATTTTGATTTGTTCAAAATGGCGAATAGGAATGCTAAGAGTCATTTCCATAATTTGCACAGGTAGGCATGTCAAACGTCATGCAATAGATATGTAGTTTGAACTACGTGCAGCAACTTGACCATAATCGATTCCACAGCTGCATGACAGACTTTAGGACGAACGTGGTGATCCTTCCAATCTATGAAACTCACTAGCTTATTTCTTAAAACAATTCTTAAGAACTTGGGTCTTATGAGACGGTGCATTACTCTGCTCAATATCCAATAGCTCTGTGGGTGCATGAAGTACAAGAATTGCTTCAAGTTGTCATCAAGTATAGATCAACGTATCAGTCCTCTGTCAATGATGTATTTAGAATGACTAATATTTAAATTGACATATAGTTTTTCCCTACTTACATGTTTATTATTAATTATACTAAAATCTTTTTCTCTGTTTGAGACATTGTTAAGTACACTATTCTGTATTGCTTAAGATAATATTTCCGATAGTATCATTAAATTATAGATACATCCCGTAAAACTGGGTGATTTCGGACATACGGTGTTGTTTCGGACACTATGTACTATTCAAATGTAATGCACTTAAATAATTTTTAAAAATGATTTTAAATAGAAAATCCTTTTTGATGTCATTGTTAAAGGTTCATAATGCATTTTTAGTATGTCGGTGTTGACAGAGTCGTAATTCGTTGGAAGTTACGTACCTTTGAAATATTGCGTCTAAGCGTGACATATTGTTAACCCAGTAAACTTCCACGTGTACATTTGAAACGAACATTTTTGAGGCATTGATGTCGCCGACATTTGTTGCGCAACTTAGTCTGCAACAATGAAACGTAAATATTAGCTAAAAATAAACATCACTGCTGGGCTGTGAATGCGTTTTATTAAAAAAGTATTCATTCGTGGTATGATTTCGGACGGAGATGGGTCGCTACAAAACGCGTCTGGGCGCAAGTCTTCACTGTAATTACGATCCTGAAAACGGACATGTGTGTGAAGATTTTTTTCTCAGCTTCCTTTTCTTTCTAAATATCCTGTGTAACTGTGTGTAATTTGTTTTATTTCAATTCTTTTCTTTCTGAATATCCTGTGTAACTTTCCGTATTTTTTTTATTTCAGTTACGCAATAATCAGTTCTCTATTCGTATAAACTTATTACAATAAAATTGTACTTTTTAAAATTCATTGAAGTGTCCGAAATCACACATTTAAAAGATAAATTTCGGAAAAAATAGAAGGATATGATAAAATAACATTCAATAACACGACAATAATCCCTCCAAAAAATATCTGTCCGAAGACACCCCGCTATGCCGGGTGACATTGGACACTATTCAAGTGAACATATCACATTAAAGTTACGATATAAAATATCAAAAATAGTACAAATCTATCACTTAAGAATATATAATTTTATCACGTGTATCAAAAATTAAAATGTTATTCGCACAGCTTGGGAAATAACATAAAACAACAAAAAGCGTCCGAAAACACCCAAGTTTCGTAAAAGGCAATTCAGCAACGCATCTTGTTTTCATGAAAGCTTACAGAAGGTATACAAATAATTACAAAATGAATTTACATATATGATATAATCCTTTGAATTTAAGTAATTGGTAAATATTTTCTTCGCAAAATTTATGGACTCAGTTTTCACAGATTACACATTTTATTTCCTTTTTAAGAGGGCTCTTCGCTCCACCCCCCATTTTTAATGCACAGCTATCTCGAAACCTTGTAGATTGATGAGTGCTGAGACTTCAATTACATAATGACGTCATAATCTTTGAAAACGCATCTCTCGTCAATGGACAAGTTCTCGAGATCGCGTATCACTCTCTTATGAAAAATATCGGGATAGGTTAAGAAAGAGAGAGAGAATATATATATATATATATATATATTGGAGTGGTCATAGTCACAGTATAAAATTGAAATGAAATGAAAGGTAAAATTAGCCCTTTTTACACATACACAAAATACGAACAGTTAATCTTTATATAAAAGAAAACGACGCCATTAAAAAGTGAAATGATTGTCTTCCTAAATACATTACAACAGATAAGTTTCCAAGCTTCACACAAGAACTAAACCAGACACGAAAACAAGGGAGCGACCCAAGGTAATGATATAATGTTATCATTCCCAAGACTACTTTTATTTTACGAAAGAAGACTTTCCTTAACAACTTCGATTCGACCTTGCTTCACACGAGAACTGAGAAGTGTTACGTATTTATCCTTCAAAAGTAAGAGACACGTGCCGATCTGAAACTATTAATGATGTGAATGGTAACACGTGAATTTTATACAACAAGCATTTCTTATCCCTTCTCCTTCCTCATTGACCTTCCTTAATCCTTGTTTCCAAAATCTACGACAATAACAAGTGGAGTTCCATTAGAAAAACAAAACCTGAAACAAAATTAATAAAACCCAATAGAACTTGGTATCTTCAGCGCGCAGCCTTGACTTTTTCATCAACCAGTCAATATCGTCAAAAGACAAAGTGAACGTGATCAGCTTTAAGTAAGCGTTTGACTTTGTGATCTAAATCGAAATTTAACATCTAAGTTGTGTTGAATGACAGACATTTCTAATATAAACTTTAGTCTACACATAGTTCATCGCAAAATGAAGAAAATACGAAAACACATAACAGCGTAGTGTAACAAGATTTGTATTAGTACCGAGTTAAAGAACAAAAGAGACATGGACTCTTGAGCAAGTGATTATCTCAGTCTTCTTCTGGTGAAAAGAAGGCAGTGGTTTGAAAGTTAGACATTTTATAGCTGAAATAACATCTTTCAGTTCATTATCTTAAGACCACTCTAATCCAATTTGGTATGAAAGATCGTTTTGTAGAATATTTTATGTTTGCTTATATTCAATAATTGTTTAGTAGAATATTCCAAGTTTCTTATATTCCATATTATCCATTATTATTCAATTATATCGTTGTTACTTGTTATTATTCAATTATATTCAGTAAATAGTAAAACACAGTTTAGTTTCCCGTTCATTATCCAGAGCTGAACAGCACCCCTTAGTTCGTAAGAAAAGTGTACAGGCTACAGGTAAGGGTCTGAGTTTCACACAAAAATGTAAAATAAGTGTACAAGTAGTGATTATGTTTCGAAAGATGACAGATGTCGACTCCAGTCGAGCTACGCCCAAATTCACCATAAGCACCATAAACGTCATAAAACCAGTAAGTATCGACAGTAAAATAATGGTGTAAAGCACCGATAAATAATAGGTCTATATATATATAACATCTGTCATCTTTCGAAACATAATCACTACTTG
>JAGDQP010001260.1:0-30982 GCA_022664845.1 Lepisma saccharinum | reverse complement strand
TATATAAAAAAGCACACAGAAGCTTTAGTTATTGACGATGAAGCTTGATAAGTTCCTTTCAGTTATTTTATATTATTTAAAAAGGAGAGGAAGGAAATGGACCTCAGATATGAAAAACAAAGTTACCTTCAGCAAAGTTACCGAAGCTGTTTGTTTTCTTCTTTGAGTCTTATTGCGAAAGAATGGATTGAGGGGAAGGTATTCTTTTCTAAATCAAATATATATGTTGTTTCCTCAAAGGGATTTCTTGATAAATTTAAAATGAAAGTAGACAAAGAGAAGAAAAAAGCAAGCATATGAAAAGAATATATTAAATAGCTTGCTTCACTAAGAGAAAGTCGTTACGGTTCTGCGGTAATTAAAACATTGTTTACGCCTCCAAGTCAAAGTAGTTTGAATGTTTTAATTAAAGGAGAAAAATGAAGGTAGAGAAGATGATACATTCCTTAAAGATATTCTTTGTTTTTTTAGAGGGATGGAGTGTAAGGAGCCAGAAAGATCTAAAGACATGAAAATTTAATTTCAAGAGACTTGTTGGGTCACAATGAGGAAAACTTGTTCTTTCTTCTTTTAAGAAAAGACATGCAACAATCCTCCCTGAGAATGTTACCAGAGAAATTCCGCTAATTCCTAAAGTGAAAACTGTGAGATCAAGCTCCTGAGCGAGAAAGAAAGAAAGAGAGAAATAGTGCCTGTAAGTGAGTGAGTGGGTAAAGAGAAAGATTTACTTGAGAACAATGTTTCCTTAGTAACAATCGTCTCTTATATGCGCACAGCCTGATTAAAGAAGCAAGCAGGCTGTAAAACAACGCAAGGTAATGAAATTTCATCCTTGGGTTTTTAGTTCTTCTCTTGGTTTGTTTTACTTTGTGTAAGAGTACGAAACGCCACTTTGAAGTATGTCATTATATACCAACCTGTCAGGATTGCACACACTACAGGTATATTCTAAGAGTATGCCACAAATTCCACGTGGAGAAACTAGACATTCTTGTACGATATTCCAAATATATACTTAGTACACGTGTATGTTCTATGAATATCTGAATTTCCGGGATGCTTATATATATTTTGAGTTTTCTTTGAAATATTCAAGGTATTTTCTACGAATAAGTGCAGTATGGCTTATCGTATAAGAATATTTTAAGAATATTGTAGAGATATTCCGGAAAGTTTAGGGTTACAATATCATTTTAATGTTCTCAGAGGTATATAGTCGAGACATACTTATTTGGTCCAAAATATTATGGGATATTCTACGCAAATTGGGGATCTAAACGAGATGTTCCTGGAATATTCTGTGCTATGTTGGAAGATATAAAATTTGTAGCTTCCGCAGACTACTCAATGCCCTTTCAACCAGCTTTCAGCTCCCGGCAAATAGTAATCTCAGTCCGGTACAGTGTGTGCCTAGTTCGTATTATTGAGTTGGCTGTAACATAGGGACCAGATATTAATGGTTTCATTTTTAGGATTTCAGCAGACAAGCACATTACCTAAGTATCATTGCATAACAAATTTGACTGAGTTTTGCTTGCAGTGGTAAGGAAGAAGAAAAACAAGCAACAGTTAAGCCATGAAACAATATTACAGAATTAAGAGGTGCTGAAGCTGAAAGCGTTTCTAACTGAAGTATGATGACTTGTGTTTACCGACCTATGTCTGTACTATCAAGGTGAGTTGCATCGTATAAATATGAACATGATTGTAGCACACTGTAGCTCTCTCTAACTGTAGCACTGTAGCTCACTGCTGATCCCCAGGCATGTATGGATGAGTGGCAACAAGTGGTGTATGTGGGGGGCGGGCAGGCGTAACCTACGAGAAAGATAGGTATCTTTCTCGTACGTTTACGGTGGTGGAGGGAGAGGCAAATCAAGCTACCTTCATTTCATCTCCCGTATGTAGTGTAACGTAAGGGATTCTGCTCCGGGGTGGGGTGTTTCTGCTGCATATATTCTCGTCGTTATCGATGGCTTCATGGCAGTTAAGGAGTTTTCGACATGCATGGAGATCATGTTTACTGCGGATCGTGTTCGATCCCAGTTGGGGTAATAGTTTCTTTTGGTTCGTCTTTCACAGAATATTTATAAATTTCTTTAGCTTTTTCAACGTTTTAACGTACCTTACTTGTCACCTGTTTTCTAAAAGAATCGAAGAAAGCTCTCTTGTATTTTTACACACATTAATACCAAACAAGCGAAAGTGAGCGAAAGCGGGATAGTTAAAGTCAGGTTAGATTACTTTTTATTAAAATAAGGAGTGTTGAACGTTCATTTCCTAATTTAGAGGTAGTTTGTGAAGAGGGAATGTGTTTATACCTTTGGGATCCGCAAACATGCACAGGGTAGTCTTAAAATATGTTAGGAAAATGTATACACCTAAATGCTTTTAGGAAGACCAGTGCGTGTAACAAACCAAATATATCGTCTGACGAAGGATATTAATGAGTCATAGAAATAACTGATGTTTTTTAAGTTAAAATTAATTTTATTTATTATTATTATTTTATTTTTAATTTCCAACATATTTATATAAGGACAGTTTATTTTCAATTCCGAAGATATTTACATAAGGAAAAAATAATTGCGGATGATTCACACTTGGCGGATGATTCACACCTTTCACACTTGGCGGATATATTACAGATCTAGCAAATACATGTCATTTGCCTGAAAGGCTTGCATGGAAGCAAGTTATCTGTTCCCCTAAGCACTTTCGCCCTAACGGGACGGTTCTAAATCCCTGACCCGCACATCTTTTTACTTACTTACTTACTTACTCTATGGCTTACGGAACTTGCAAGTTCATCGCCGCAGTAGCAAACGTTCTCCATAGGATTCTATCCTGAGCAAGATCAAGAGAGTTTTCATCACAAACACCTACTTCTCGAAAATCCTTTCTAATATTATCATCCCAACGTCGTCTCCGTCTTCCTAACGGTCTCTTTCCCTCAGGTTTACCAGCCATGATGGAATATAATCTTCGTTTCTCTCCCATCCGAGCTACATGGCCTGCCCACTTTAGTCGTCGCGATTTCGTTATTCTTACAATATCGTAAAGCCCGTGAAGTTCATTATGCAATCTCCTCCATTCTCCAGTCATCTTGTCCCGTTTCGGCCCGTATATCTTTCTCTAGATCTTATTTTCAAACTCTTGTATTTTATGATCATCTGCTAGGGTTGTACTCCAACCTTCGCAGCCGTAAAGTATTACCGGCAGAATAATCGTTCCGTATATTTTCGATTTCAACTTTCTTGATATTAATGGTGAGGTTAGGAGTTTCTGGACAGAGTAGAAACATGCGTTGCCCGATACTAAGCGACTTTTTATTTCTTCCGTGACCTCATGTTTGCTGGTTACATATGCTCCAAAGTATTTAAATTTGTTTACTTTCTCTATGTTCTCATTCTTAATTGTTATGTATCTATTTTCGTCATTCCCTGTGCTTCGACTTGTTATCATGTACCTGTATTTTCTTTTCTCTATGTTTACCTGTAGACCTATCTCATCGCACGCTTCTACTAAGACATCGGTGTTACTTTGTAGTGCATCTATATTATCCCTATTAACTCTGCATCAACCGCGTATTCGAACAGTTGATTCAATGGTGACAAGGCATCAGCTTGTTTCATTTCATTGCGAATCGTGAAATTATCTGACATATTATTACCTACCCGTACTCTGCTTATGGAGTCACTTAGACACATCCTCACTATTGAAGAAGTTTTTTCGGAATTCCAAATTGTACCAGGATATAGTACAGTTTTTCCCTTTTTGATCTTTGTACACTGGGAAAATAATAAATTATTCGTATTTACTTTTGATTTGTGATTAAGTGTTAGGTTAGTTCATGTTTGTTTATGATAAATGAAATGAGTATCCCAATTGGGAAATATAGTATTCCACTGTGACACTTTTCAAGCAAATTAGGAAAACTGAAAATTATTTTGCAAGCTTCTTACCTGGGAATAAATTTTCGTGATTTAACGGGTGAATAACAAGCTTTTAATTCTGATCATAGCTAATATTGAAGTCTAAGATATGAAGAATGCAGGATATCGTTTTCTAACTTTGGGATATACTACATTTTGCAATTGGGCTACCCAAGTAGAAATGTCATTTTCCTAGCATTGTTATCGGCAATTCATCCAGGTGGAACAGTGTTCTAGAAGCATACCCCTTCTAATTTACAAAGTTGAGTTCTGTATAAGGATATAATTTAACGTTAGGGCTATTATGATAAGTTAAGCCCTATCTTAGCTTGATAGTAACTAAAAGATAATATACTAACACACTTATGCATAGCCATTGCATAATAAGACATAAGGTAATTCCATACATTACAACATAATCAAGAAACACGTTATTTCTACTCCAAACAGTAAATAAAGTTCATCCACTATCCGACTGTAGTATCTTGACAATGCCTGCCATTCAGGAATATGTTACCCTGTAATCTGTATTCGTATGTTAAACCATAGGTGTAGTGGTATCTCGTAAAATGGTACATTACATAACAGTAGACACCAATCTTCAGCACTCCTGGAAATATAGCTTAAATCCAATATGAGATTATACGATTTACTTGCTGTAGGGTAAAGTAAGGGAATTCGGCAGTATAGGTAATCTGGGAGTATTATTTTGTTGCTATGAACTATATTACTGTAAGGTTCCATATTTGACACAACAGATAAAGTGATATGTTCGCTTCAACCTATGCTATTCGTTGAGATCTCCCGCGATCAGATCAGAGCACTGTGAAATAAATGAAATATTACGTTCTTTATAAAATACTGTCAAATTACTACTTTACACTATAATATTAAGTATTGATTAACAGTAATACAAGCTGTGGGCTCCTTTTCAATAGGGCTAACAACATTGATAAGTCTAACTATAGATTTGGTAAGTTACAACAAAAGAACATAACTTCCGTCTTATTTGATAGAAAGATATAGTCTTCGGCTGCGCATAGTATTCGAAGATCAAGTTAATTTCCTTATTGTGAACAAATTGCTCACTTAATTCTTTAGACCGCGTGCCATTGCTCAGAGGTAGATCGTTGACTTTGCAATCGGAAGGTCCTGGGTTCAATCCCAGTGGCCCACTACCTGGAATGTTCTTCCAGGGTTTTTCCTCAGTCACACGAAGGAAACGCCGGGATGCTACCTCCAAATTAGGCCCTGACAGACTCCTTCTCGCACTCCTCCCTTATCACTGCTTGAACCTTAGATGCTTAAAGGGCATAAAAATTCAAATATTGAATTAAAATTTAATTATCTAGGAAGGAAATAACGCAGAAACACCCACAGAAATGTACAATTTACGTTCGAAAAAGAAAGTTTATATTAAAATACTGGCATTCAAGCTCCGATGGGTAATAACGCAAAATGTCTTATGAATTATACAGTGATGATAAGCGTACAGTCAAGCTAAAATTCCTGAGCACGCAAAGAAGTTATTGACAAGAAATGTTGATTCCAGGTCCTGGCCTTGCAAAATTTATTAATCCGCGATGGTAAGATAGGCATAAGTATTGGAAATATCAAGAACAGTTTTCTGCAAAATTAACCCACCTCACCTCTCCCTGGAGAAAGTGTCTGAATTCATCGCTGCTGGGATGAGTGTCCACTGTCCAGTGTATCATAACCAAAGTCAATATTTGAAGCATCACTAATGCAAGAGCTATTACAACAAAAAACTTAATTCTGGAAGGATGTTTTCCACACAAAACGACATTTTGTACTATACGCTTTATGCAGTACAGTGACACACTTTCATGGTTTTGCAACTGCAGGAAAGAAATAACTGTTCCTCTTCCGTTCAGTGGTTACGCCCGCTGCCTTGTAATCAAGGAGTTTCGGGGTCGATTCCTGGTGAGAACACTAGTGGTTCGAAACCCACGTTAACTGTAAGCCCAGGTCTTAAGGCGCCATGTTCATCCAATGGAGGCAATGGCGAACGTTCATCCCTTCACTTTGGCCAGGGATCTCCGGATCAAGACCTGCCATCGGGCAGAACACCCATCATTACCTGTTACTGTTGAGTGTTGCACATAAACACAAACCGTTGAAGCTTGCCAATGTACCAATGTAGTATATAATAATTAAATGTTGTGTGTACGAAAAAGCGAAATTAAGGAAACATGGTATTTTTAATTTTCAAGGAAATTCTTGAACAACATAATCATAATTTGTGTAAAATGTGTCTCCTTGCGTTATTTAGCACTTTGTTTAAATGACTTGTCCTATGACTTCCACGTTCGCAAGAGTGCTATTATTATCTGTAACAAAATTGACATTGTTATAAGCGTTATACTACAAATAGTATTCTGCCTCTAGTGATTCCCTTCTTCAGAGAAAAAATTGCATCGCATGTTTAGGTTTGAGGGTATCTTAGATGGACATCTGTATCAGTATTGTATAATCTATATTGTACCTGCCAGACGTAACAATTATATAATGTCTGTATAAGCGACATGCTGCATACCATATGTGCCTCATAGCACTTGTTTATTCGCTGAAACACATTAAACTAAAATCAACGTACTGTGTCATCACCCCAAATATATGATGAAAACTTTATTATAAGTTCCATTATATACATAGAATACAGTCAGATACCAAATGAGAAAATGTGTTTAGGACTTCTACAGTGATAAGTATTTAATTTATCGATACCTTTGACACAAAAACAGGTAAAGCTGTCTCCTGTGCGATAATCACGCGCCTTGAACGGCGCATGAGATTTGTGGAGGTAGCGCTCCACATATTCTCGACCTACGGTACGAAGTGAGGTAGGGTGGCGAGTCCCAAGCTCGACCGCCTTTACCTTACCAAGGTGCCCAGGGGTATCAAGGGCACTCTGGTATTCAATTTGATAGGAAGGAGGCTGAATGCACCTCAGAGCGCCAGGCATAGGAGCACTGTGAGAAAAGTTTCCAGCGTCCTGGCCGGGATTTGAACCCGATTAGCCCGACTCCGATACTTTTGACATACTATTTTTTTTGTTTGTTTTTTACTAAATCTGGTAAAAAAAATCACATGAGTAGTACAAAAATCTTCTCTATCTAAAGACACTGCCTTGTTACGACGTCCGTAGCAAATAGGACGGTTAGCCAATCAGAATAAGATATTGACTTGCTATGGCTAGGGTTCAGCGTGAGATAAAATATGCGTCTAGAGATACTTGCTTGCCATCATTATCAAAGAGAATACCAATTTCGTTAAGAGATATTTCATTTTGCACGTGGGAAAGTAAGAATTAATCTATCTGCATAATAATTTTGGTTGAAAATTGTACTCTTTCACATTTTTTTTCTTTATAATGTTTTTATTTCTTTATGATTCTACGCTCCTTCTTCCATTGATTGTCTAAGTTTTGGATACAAACGGACTGATTAATTTGCAGAACTGACCCGGAAACTCCAGAGTTAGTTTGCTTTGGTTTTACAACTATTAAATTTGACTAAAGATTCTTGCTGAATTTCCTGACACCTAACTTTCCATATACTTTGCCTGGCAATATGAAAAAGACGTGAAGAACGACCCAATTTTATTCTTGCAGATCTAACCACAAAACTAACCTACATTTTCACACTTCAATAAGTACCGGAAATGTATTTCTAAGCACGTCCAAATCTCTATCCAATTGTCCATTAACCCGTAGTCACTTTATTTGTGTGTCTGAAGTCTCATTTTAGCCAAAAACGGTTGTCGTCTGTATGAATTTGTCACTTTGCTACAGAATTGTAAAGGCAAGTTTCTCTTCTCGGGTCCGTTAATATTCCCTTTAAAGGGGAACGCAAACGAGAAGAGCAGAGCAGAGAGAGAGAGGGAGGGAGGGAGAGAGAGAGAGAGAGATCTAGCGCTTAAGATATGGTGCACCATCCCGTCCTCTGGTATTCATTATGCAGTCTATTGTGGACGAAGAGTGTTTTCGACGCCGTCAACCATCAATAATGCAGGGGACAATTCTGGCTCGGCTTCTGGTGTTACGTCACGACGAAACAAGCCGAGATAAACGTGGGTCCTAAACCGAAAACTAAATCTAGAGTTAAAGTATCCTTTTATTATCCACCCACACAACAAACAAAAACATCACACATGCGCAGACTGCACTACTTTGATTTTAGCATCAAAATGAGCCAAAGAAGCTTCATACAGTGGGGTTATAATTTTATTAACAGGGATTACAGTGGAGTAAAGAATATAATAGGACAGGATTATTTCAGAGAAGGGATGTTATGCATGAAAAGGAATTTTTTCAGAGTTCCGAGCTTTAATAAGGGCACTTGTTTCAGCAAGCTATGCCGTGTAGAAAAGACAGGGCAAGCAAGAGCACTCCGGGGATCATAAAAAGGGTTTTACGAGGCTTTTCTACGTCTTCTTAGCAGGCTGTCGTAGGTGGTCAAGTGCAGCATTGCGAGAAAGATGTTCTTGACAGGAGGACCAAAGGAAATACGTGCGACGCAAAGGGGAAATCGTGCAGCAGCTATTTAAGCTTGTTTTCAGCATCCCTTTACGTACCAGAAAAGTGAAAAGAAAATTAGAAGAAAAAAGTCTTCATGTCAAGGAAGAATGAATAAGGAGAAAGGAAAAATGACATGAAAGATGAAGTGGGAAATTTGCACATTTTTCTTTTCATGAGGAAGGACGATTTATGAAAAATAGAAGTCCTCAGAAGAATCGCTGAGTTAATAGATGGTACGATTTTTCATACATATCCACTATTGACTTTGCTGTTATATTAATAAGAAAATGACCTTTTGTGCCTTTAATTTTCTCTGAAGAAGTTAATTTTTCATCAATTTAATATTCAGTTTTCTTCTTAAGTGCTCGTGCATTATTTGCAGCTTTAGCTACGGCCAACAAGCGATAAAACGTTAGAAGTTAGGACTACTTTTCGTAGTATTCTTAAAACAAAGATTATAAGAAATTGTCTTACGTTAGTAGTATAGTGAGTCATAAACTTTACAATTAGTTTGGAAAAAACCCTCTACTGCCTCTAGGTAAGAAATTGGCATATTTTCTTTCAGGAATGCAACTCTGTGAGCAACTTTTATTTATACTACCCAGCAAGCCAGAAGACGTCGGTATTTGGTCGGCGAAGGTCGGCCGACGAGCGAGCCGACGGGCGGTTTTTGGGCGGGGTTACGCCTCTATGCCGACACGACGGCCCGATAGATGGCCCGACGACACCGACGGCGGCCCGACAACTAATCACTACTTATGAATCGCGCCGACCATTTCCCGACTACTAGTTGGTAGGGCCGCCGTCGGGGTTGGCATTTGGCTTGCTGGGTAAGTTGAACCAGATAAAGCCATGGAAATAACACAAAAATTTTCCAACTGTAGAGAGATAATAAGTTTTTGTAGAAATTTTAGGAAGACTATTTTAGATCGCTATCGGGCTTGTTTCCTAACACAATACTAGTTCTGGGTTTCCAGTCAATACGCCCGTGCTATTATACTATTTATTGCTCATCCATTGATGTACGTGTTTACTGTACATACATTATAGCAAGATACTTACAATTATAGATTATATAGAATACATTAATATCCATTGTGATGTAAAGAATTTCTTTTTTAAAAATGCGCACCAAATTTGGAATGTGATTGAAAGGTTCAACAATGTTAAATTAAATAAGGGTGGAAAACTTTCCTCAGCAAAAGATGTAAAGATTTTATTTAGTGAAAAAGAATAAATAAATAAAAGTAACTTATATAAAGAATTACAATACATATTTTTAACAATGACCACCCCAAGAGACAAGTGAATCAAGACACTAAAATCGTGTTGGAAAGAGAACTTTCCCTGTCCTTGGTGTTATACTCGGGCTTTCCAAGCAAAGTAGTAATTTTGAAGTTAGAAAGATAGCTTCACAACTAAAACCAAGAACATAATGGTCCAGCCGCTGGCAGAGTCCTGCCGGCACAATTTTATACCCACACCATCTAGATCTATCCGAGCCCGACAGGAAATCGAGTTGACCCGGCCTTATAAGACTAGAAAAAATGGTTGCTCAACGCAATCACACACATTAATTTTCAGGTTACTCTTGTCCGCTTTTGTTCGGACTCAGATCGAGCCGGACGGTGTGGAAGTAAAATTGGGCTAAGTTGGGCCTAGATCGGGCCCCGAATTCAGAGCTTAAATAGATTACCAGTGCGTTTGAACTCTGGAGTTCAAGCCGACCATCCTAACTCAGGATCTGTCATGATTGTTTCCAATTCCACAGACAGAATGATGCGACTGTACATTCAACGCAAGCTCTGGACACTTCATTGGTTAATTTTTTGTTAAGAATCGTGTTTGCCTCATCCAAAGGATTCTCAAAATGGTATCGCTGCAACATTTCTCTTTTCAGTATGTTAGCCTTTGAGTCAGCTATATTTTCTCGATGAATATATGTGTGTGTTTCGAATACGTTTTGTATGGGATTCGCGTCAAAAGCACAACACATGACCATATATAACCTATTTTAAAAGCTTAGAAAACATACAGGTTAAAATTACCAGTGTTTTGTAATAGTTTAAGAATCATTAACTCATAGAAATAAAACAGCAGTTCTAGGAAATAAATGTAAAAATCTTTGACTACAGTTTTATATATATATTAGTAAATTTGCTAAGAACAAAACAAATTTTCAACAGCTTTTGGTGCCAAATACTTGGTTGATACCTACCCATCCTTAAGACAGATGAAAACAGGAAACCCAGAAGCCTTAAGAGCAAAAGAGTTATAGAACTTGAAATAAACCCTTCAATTGAATATAGTGATGATATTGAATAATCTTTGCCATAAAAATGTCACTCCAAAATAGTTTCTAGAAATTCTTGATTTTCTACAGTTAATGCAAAAATATCCTCAAAACTTTACATAAATAATATACGGTAGGAGGCAACAATTTCGGCACATAGTTTACAAATCTGCCACTCACCCCTATTCTCGTTGCTTTGAAGCAGAGTCGAACAGTGGTAGTGGTATTGGGCCAACCATCACAAGATAAATATATTTTCTTATACTCCTACAATTCTTGGTAATACGCATGCGCGGCGTATATCAGTGATAAGGAAAAATGCATGGTTCATCAAATTTTGCTGCGGTAAATGAATGTGAATTTCGTAATTATTAATTAAGTGATTCTTATCCCACGTAGTTCACAACAATGTTGAAGGCATTGTACATCATACACTGTAGGTATTTTTTTTGTGTGCGTTGTCTGTGTTAGTGTTGTTTATTCCCACGTTTTTGAACACTGTTAATGCGTACAATTTTTCCACGTGAGATAAAGGGCGATATATAATTAAGGTAATCTTTTTTTTTATAAGGTAAAGGCAATCTCTAATTTACCTCTAAAGGTAATCTAAGGTAAAGATTTAGGTAATCTCTAATTTATAATCTCTTTTAAGGCAATTTATAATTATTTCAGTTAGAGTACTAGATACTACTTTGAACTCAAATAGTGTTGAGATCTATCTAAAAATACAATTTTCAATTTTTTTATTCTACAATATTTTTCTTGAACAATGTTTTCTTCCTTTTAATATCTTTGCCATGTTATTTAAGTGAAAATTAATATTTAGCTGAAATATTAAAAAAAATAACTGCTCAGCTAGCTGTTTCTAGTTCATTAATCAATGTTAAAGTTAATCACATTAACACACAACATATTCCTATTTTACGTGTCCAAACAAGTTCGAAAACAGACAGGCGTTTGCAATTTCGCGTTTTTTTCCTCGTGGTTGACTGATAATTGTGTTTAAGTCTTGATATATTTTTCCATAAATACGAGTAAAATATCACAATATCGCATACGTGTGCCATCTTATTGAAGAAGACTTTCGCCTTAAAAAAATATTAAGCCTTAGCATGGCAAAATTGCCGCCTCTTACATTAGTTTAGGTAACTATTCATATATTAAAGAAACTAAAAGTGTTTATCTCACAATACAAAATAAAATAAACACAAAACTTCTGTTTCTGAAAAGTAGGTCGTAAGCATTTGACTCTGATAACTAAGAAACAAGATTTCAAGGGGAGAAACGTATTGATATAGCATATTTACCTGTTGTGACTAAGGAAAAGTTCTAAAGTACCTCAGTCGGGATGATTGGCCGTTCGCAAATTCTCTACTAACTGAACTAAGACGTTTCGGTTTACGCTGTGAGTCTTTCTACTCCCGATTGTACAGATCTCATTTACTGAACATGCATTTTATGTGAAGTAGTGGTTACGTAGACATTTAAATAACTTTGTTAGGTGTGTTAATGTCTTTTAAACTAACTTTATATTGGAAATAAATTGTGTAAAAGAATCTCGAAAAATGTATTAGAAATCAATTTCTGCGGTCTGGAATATTTGATCTGATTTTTGTTGTGAATGCCGCCTTCATACTTTCAGACTTCAATATTTTACAATTCTTTCTTCAACGCTTTTTTACGTTTAAGCATTTAGTATCACGTAGCTATCATGTTAGTGTGCAAAAATGGTAACGAAGAGATGCAGGAAGTTCTGCTATTGTCGAATGGATTCCGCAAAGGTGGGTGAGAATAATATATTACAAAAAAAAAAAAAGTTGTATCCTTGGAAACGAACAACACATTGAAAGTAATTGGTGGAAAATATATGTTGCTATGCAACCATATAAAGCTGGACTGGATTCTCAGTGAAATGTGATGTTTTTAGTAGTGTGAAATTTCACAATAATTAGCAATGAGAGTGGAAACATTGAATAATCGGTATCATTATTGTTTATGTGGTGAATGCTCAAATGGACCTTTTAATAGGTAAAGTTGCTTTTTACGGAAGAAACTAGACCTAAAAGGAAGGATAACTGTAGTGCTGTTACTGTTTAAAACGCTAAGGTTATGTGGATGCTTTTGTAATTTAGAAAATAAATGAATAATAATGGAATAGTGGATTACTAATAGAATAAATGTTACATGTGTTCTGCAAATTTTATCGTATTGTTTTTCTGGTATCTGAAGTAGAAGATTCTGCGGAATATTTAAGCGAAATAAACAGAAAACAAAATACATCGAAATGAAATAAATTCATACTGAATGCGTTATTTGGTGCACTGAAATATAATCTTTACTCAGTATGACGCTATGTGCCTCGACTCAGTATACTTGCGACAGTGATGTATTTTAGTATAATTATATAACGAAGGGAAGGGATGGATTTTAAAAGCAAACTAATACAGAATACGTTTAAATGGTTGGATTGACTCGGGTTATGTAGATATTGGCATTATGCTGTGTTTTTAAGTTAGTGTATTCTTTCTAAATATATTAAGTTAGTGTAACATTTTGAAAAGAAGTTAGTCTATTTAGCATTTTGCATAAAATTATAAACAAGTTTTATATTTTAAAAAAGAAAATTTGAATTTAAACTGTATTATCTGTAACAGATTCCACATGAAAGAAAGGATTAATTTTGTTTGTAACGAAATGAAAAATTTAACGTTCTTTCTTGTCAAGATTTTTTAAGTTAACCCCCTTTTACACATATTTCCTGTACGACACTGACTTCCTAAATGCTGAAATTGAGTTTTCTCTATGCGCTTGTATCATTCAATTATTTATTTTGTGCAGTGAGTAGTTCCTGAGATATTGATGGTGGATGACTTTGAAAGCATTAGATCTACAACAATAAGTTCCCCTAGCTGCAAAACCATAGTAAATATAAAGAAACAATTCCTATACAAGCTGTTCCATATTTAACGATTGTTCCAAAGAAATAAGATGTTATCCCACTTTGTATTTGACATTTTCAAGTTGGTCTTCTGTACATAGAGATAGCTTTTGAAGGTCAATAACTTTCAGAACACAATTATTGAATTCCTCGTATGCTCTTAATTCTTTTTGTAAACATTTCCGCCAAATAATTTCAGATTTACTGACATTGGAGAAAGTTACTGAAACATCTACAGATAAATTACTGACGGACTAGTCGTGAAAAGTGCAAAATTCTAAGTTCTATATAACAAAATCTCATCGGAGAAGTCACTAGTAATACCAACTGAACATCAAAACAGGTAATACTTATCATAGGTACGAGGAATATGGATCTCTTAGGAAAGGAGCCTCATTCCACGAAGATTTTGCAAAAGGCAGACTTTTATAAACAATAATTAAGTAGAAATTAACACAGAAAAATTGACAGCCGCCGCGACCGGATCTCCCAGTTGCCGGCTAGGTATGCTACCAATTACACCACCACGGCACGGCCAATTCTCTGCGTATATGGAATGTTCGTCTCGCCTAGACACTCTCCCAATTCTTCATTGCTGGTTACGAGGCTCAGGCACTCCACTCATGCGGAGATTGTTGGTTGAGGAATCTTTCTGCTATCAGGCCGTATGAAAGAATAGATGTTTATTACCTTTTTCACAATAAACCTTGTGTTGGTAAATGTTGAAATTAACACAGAAAAATTGACAGAAAATCTCCGCATGAGTGGAGTGCCTGGGTCTCGTAACCAGCAATGAAGAGTTGGGAGAGAGTCTAGGCGAGACAAACATTCCATATATACAGAGAATAGACCGTGCCGTGGTGGTGTAATTGGTAGCATACCTAGCCAACAACTGGGAGATCCGGGTTCGAGTCCCGGTCGCGGCGGCTGTCAATTTTTCTGTGTTAATTTCAACACTTACCAACACAAGGTTTATTGTGTAAAAGGTAATAACATCTAATGATTAAGTAATTACACTCATTTCGGCGTACCCGAAAGTTATAAAACTTTCACGTGAAATGCTATACGAGTATGTTGCTGGTATTCATATCCATATTATGCCTCAATAGCCACAAAAGAATGGAATCTGCCCTTATTCTTCTGAGTCCTTCAGTTGTTAGAATAGGGCCATAAAAATGATGTTTTAACCAACCTTTCAAAAAATAAGCATTGAAGAAAGGAATTTTCTTATCTGAAAAAAAAAAAAAAAAAATAGAAGTTTCCAAAATAAGTTTCCCCCAACTGACGGTAAAATTTTAAAACTATTGTTGCATTTAAATTTTCTGAAACATAGACAGATCTACTGGTATTCTTTCCTTACGATTCACCAAGTACTAACTGAGTCAGTAGCGATTCGTGATTTTTCATAAAGCGTAGGACCTTAAATTCCTCTATCTCACCGTATGACGAACAAACTAACGTTTAAAACATTAGGATACAACTTATTGTCACTCATATATTTATTCATATGTTAAGTTTGTATCTTCCCAGATACATAGTTAAATATATTGCAACAATGACGATTAATGGATAGGGTTAAATTTGCACAAGTAATCAATAGTTCTATAGTCTTCGTCATTTTTGGGTGCTGGCAACCATGAAATTATGATTTCTGTCAGCAGCTGTATGGGCGTTTCCCACTTTTTATGTCAAAGCCAAAGCCTACACAGCAAGCGTAGCCTAAGATCAGTTATTCCTGATAGGACAAGTCATCTGTGGTTATTCTGCATATGTACAAATTGCCTTACGAAATGTTATGTTAACGTTGTAAATGTACTGAAATGTCTGCCTGTTCAACGGTTTATCCGACGTTGAATAATGGTTCAGATTAAACGATGAAGAAACGGGTTTAGTCGGTTGCACTTGTTTTCAACATGCAAATGAAAACATAAAAAATATAGTTATTTCCATTCTATTTGCTTTTAATTATAATGTTTAAGCAAATAAATTATAAATTCAAGTGTGAAACGATATCTATGACATAGTTTGAATGATAGTTGAAAGTACGTCACATTAACGTCGTATCAACGAAATTATAACTTCGTTGAAAAATGATTTAACATTCAATCTGTTTTCAACGTGCACATCAGAACATAAAATTTAGTTTTTGTCATTCAATTCGTTTTTAATTGTTATTTTTTCAACTTGACATTAGTAAGAAACACATTAAACAAAATCTATACCATAGTTGAAAATAACATATTGAATACACGTTGTATTAACGCCTTATAAACGCAATGACATCTTTGTTGAAATATAGTTTAAAACTAAACGTAATTATTTTCAACCGCTAACGGTTAATCAGCTAAATGAACCTAAAATCAACGTTGAAAACACGTATATGTGCTACTGGGAAAGGTACATGGTTCTACGTACTTTATGCCTGGCAATTTTCACTTTTTTTATGAATAATGAAAGTTGTTTATTACAATATACTCAGTTTCACTGTAGGATGTTGCTCTGATCTTACATCAGGGTTTCCGCCATGATTTTCAGTTTGAGGGTGTAAAGTCAAAAATGAGAGGGTGTAAGTGAAGTTTTGTACAGTTTCAATAGATTTTTCACAGCAAAAATTTAAAAGTTTGGGGGCGGGATTTGTCGATACTGTGGGGGGTAAACACTCCTACAGGGGAGTCTAGCAAAATCACTGTTT
Organism: Lepisma saccharinum; assembly: GCA_022664845.1. Lineage (NCBI taxonomy): Eukaryota > Metazoa > Arthropoda > Insecta > Zygentoma > Lepismatidae > Lepisma > Lepisma saccharinum. The sequence continues at coordinate 14,584 of JAGDQP010001260.1, read as the reverse complement.
TACATAGTTCAAGAATCTCTGAAATTGATCAGTTTCAACTTACACCCTTCTAATATAATAGTGTACTATTTGCACCTATTACGATAATACTACACTTAAATCTTACCCAGACACCAGAACAGTTTGTTTCTCATGCAGCACGGCATAGATATAGGGATGGCCAGATCCGGATTTCAGAGGATCCGGATCCGAAACCCGGATCTTCGGGGTTTCGGATATCCAGTCCATTGGATTCATGCGATTTCGGTCGCAAATTCAAAGGCCCAGTATTCGGACTTCATTATTATGATGCATCTGAAACTGCGATGCCGGGAAGGTAAAATCTGAAAGGCAATGGCTACTACGGCCTGAGCCGAAAATAATAAAAGACCATTAATAAAGCAGATATAATTCAATGTATCTGAAACTCGAAAAATATATTTTATAGAAATAGTTGTGCATATGGTTGTTATTGTTTTCTTGTTCAAAGTTAGTTGATAGGAACATTTTTTAACGTCCTTTATTTTTTCTAAAATACATGGTTTATTTCTCAAAGCAAATGAATCTGGGAAAGAGTCTTATTTTTTCCCTGTACGCTTAAAAGGGGAGGGAGGACATGTTCTTGTTCTTTCCTTTTAACAACGTAATGTGAATTGAGTAGTGACTGATAACAACGTCGCAGGGCAAAGGGTAGGCACAGTTGGTTGGTGATGGAAAGGGTGGAGTTAGAAGAGACAAGAAGGTGTTGTCGATTTATTTGTTCTCCTTTTGTCACTCCAATATATGTATTATTGACCGAATATTATATGACTAATCTTGCAATCCAGCAATATACAACTCAGCAATTTCTTCTCTCTCTCTATGATCCTGTTCTCCCTGTTTCCTTTCTCAAAACTCCAAAGTGAAAAGTAAAATAAAACGAAAGAAGACTTATCGTTTGCTAGCCGAAAAAAATCGCCCAAAATACAAATTGGGAAAGAAATGTGTTTATGCCCCAGATATTAGAGATCCGGATATCCGAAACTCGGATACGGATTCGAATATCCGAAATTCGGATCCGAATCCGGACATTCGCGTATCCGGATCCTTTTGGCCGTCCTGCAGAGATTCTGTGACTACAATTATCACCACTTGAGTAACAGCGATATAACGTAATTTTATTTTCAAAATGATATTTGTTTGGGTTTGTATCATCATGCTTTGTTTTATTTCGACTGCACAGTGGGTAGTGAATTATGCCAAATATACATGTATGTTGACAGTTTTATTTTGTACAATTCATCAGTTTCGTCAGTGTCCACGTTCAGTGCATTTCGTTATTGGCTAGCCTAAAACGATAATAATAATCGGTTAGTGCCACAGTGATCCAGTATGTCTGTACGACCTTGCAGCTGCGCCTAGAGGATCCCGTATTCAGATTACCTACAAGTTAGGAAAATTTTCAAAATACTCTGGAGAGAACTTTCGTATATTTCTATATGCGCATGCGCAAGGATCTTGGCTTCGAAGTCGAAATACTGCTTGTTTGCTATAGAGTGATGTGTTGTAAATAATATTTCCACATTGTTTCCATTCAGCCGCTTCGGTGGTCTAAGTAGTAGAGCACTGACTTCCTACGTTTGGGGGCACGAATTTGATATCCGTGCAAGCTAACTTCTCTATATTTTTCTTTAAAAAAACTTTCCTTAATGTTAATATTAATTACTAATAAAACTGTTTTTGACCTTTAAACGTATTTTCAACATATCAACGCCCTATGGAATTATACATACATAAATCACGGACACATAATACAGGATGAGCATTATAAAGCACGTCAGTAGTTAGTAGTTTTCTTTGTTGTTGTGGGTAGAAAAACCAAACATCAAACCTACCCACTTTCCTGTCTCACTTTACAAAGACAACCACTTCGTGCTTTTGCTTGTTCCTTCCGTGAGATGCGGACAGTCATACACAATTTTCAGTTCTGAGTAGTTACCTGGGTTAACTTAACGTTCCAAGCTAACTAGGACAAATCAGTATACGCACTTGACCAACTATAGAAAGAATATATTTTGGAAATTTACTACGTGTTCGAACCACAACTTTGTTGCACATTTCCTGAGTGCTATTTAGGAACTTCGCTGCGAACTTAAGGAAACTTTCACCTTCGCCATGACAAGTTAGACGCACACTTTTTCGTTTCATGTCGCAAATTTTTAGTGTGATGCTTTTCTCTCTATGTTGAAGTTTATTCACTTGATTTCATTCACAAATTTTCCTGATAATTCAAGTTAAAATAAGTGTATTCTGTTTATATCTGCATTTGCATTTAACGTAACAAATCCAAATCTTTTATTGAAGCTTTACATTATTTTGTTGTACAAATATTTGTACACGATTAGTTAACTAGAACAAGTCTGTTTTCTATGCAAATAATTTGAACGAAATATGCCTTACTGAATATTTGTACGAAACTTGTTTTGCTGCAATATATTAACGCGTTTTCTTTATATTTAAGAACACATAAATACATTGAAACGTATGAGCTGAACATGCAACTTTTATGTTTAAACTCTTGGTAAATAAATGAACAATGCTGTATATTTATCAACTGCGATCCATCGTTACACGAAAATAGTTGCTACGGATGCATGCCATTCGGAATGAACAACTCTAGAAGAAGTTAAGCGTGAAACAGGGATGATAGCAATATCACAAAGAAATTCATAACTATTCTACTTGTCCAATCGTCATAACTACTTCTCGTTCATTCACAACACGTTACTCGTTCATTCGTGTTACTCATAACTCGTTCTCATAACTCGTACATGTTACCCATAACTCGTTCATTAATAATATAACGAGACTTTCATAACTTCTTCTACTTGTCATAACTATTCTACTTGTCAGCTCGGTTCATCCGTATAAGAGTTTAAAAGCGCTGAAGTGAAGCAATAGACATAAAATACATATTTCTACATCTGGGATTTGTACACTAAAGTCTCTTGAATTGTTTGTCTATGTATCTATGTGTCTCTGTGTATCCGGGTTTAAAACACAGCGGTGTTTCTAATTTCGGTGTTGACCCAGTTTCGTGATTCCTACTGTGGAGATATACTTGAATAAAAAAGTAGTACACTTCAATCTCGAAAGCCAAAGCACCAATGGGAGAGACATGGTGACCACGTCGATGAAAGCCATAGGAGAGGACAAGATCTTAGATGATTGCCGAGCAAATAAGTTAGTTTCTATGTACGAAATTTATTTGTTTTAGTATGAATATATGTCGCTATAATTGTATGCATTTTTATTGCTATCTCTAAAGGTCCAACTTATATGCTACCCCTTTACTTAACGTAGATTGCATATATATGGTGTAGTAAAAAGTAATCCATTATTTTTGCATGGCATTGAAGGCTTGACTTACCATAGTTAGAATGATCCGATTTAGGTCACATATGCGCCGTTTTGTTCGATAACGTGTTGCCATTTGGAAGGTAATATCATGATGCCTCTCTCATAGAAGCCCTTGTCCCTATTGGCAAAAAATTGAGACAGTCGATTTTCACAAGCCTATCTTGAAGCGAATTTTTCACCAGCAAACGTGTTCGCCATGGACAGGAACAGATGGTAATCACTCGGTGCCAGATCCGGACTATAAGGTGGATGCATAAGAACCTCCCAACCAAGCTCCCGGAGCTTCTGGCGAGTCACTATCGATGTGTGTGGCCTGGCGTTGTCCTGGTGGAACACAATGCCTCTCCTATTGGCCAAAGCTGGCCGCTTCTGGGCGATTGCTGCCTTCAGACGGTCCAATTGTTGACAGTATAGTTCCGAGTTAAGGGTTTGGCCGTAGGGGAGCAGCTCATAGTAGATAATTCCCTGCCAATCCCACCAAACACACAGCAAAACCTTCCTGGCCGTCAATCCTGGCTTGGGCACCGTTTGCGCCGGCACACCGCGCTTCGACCACGACCGTTTTCGCGTGACGTTGTCGTAAGTGATCCACTTTTCATCACCAGTCACCAACCGCTTCAGAAATGGGTCGCTTTTGTTGCGATTCAGCAGCGATTCGCAGATGGAAATTCGGTCCATGAGGTTTTTTTGCGTTAACTCGTGTGGCACCCATACATCAAGTTTCTTTTTGTATCCAGCCTTATGCAAATGGTTCCACACGGTTTTTTGTGCAATGTTTAGCTCTTGGGCAATCGAAACAGTGCTTACATGACGGTCGGACGCGACAATGTCCATGATTTTATCGACATGTTCGACACGTGGCCTTCCAGTGCGTGGTACATCTTTGACGTCAAAATTACCGGCACGGAATCGACGAAACCAAAATTGCGCGTGTTTGGCTGTTACAGTATCAGGACCATAAACACTATTCACATTTGCAGCCGCCTGGCGTGCGTTTTCGCCTTTATCGAAGAAAAACTGTAAAATATAGCGTATTTTCTCTTTGCTAGTGTCCATTTTGACGCGCGCTGACACAACACTGAGTCAACTCATCACAACTATCTGAACAGTGTTTGTAGTACGCAATCTCATCGTTTGAACGCCATCTCGTTGAACCCGATCGGACTTATACAACGCGAGATACAGATCACTGAAGCCATCTATTGGCAAAATAATGGATTACTTTTTACTACACCAGATACATTAATTAATCATGTATGTTTCTAGCCATTCTAATGGGGTAATTAATTGAATTATTCATGTGGAGAACGGGAAACAAAATAGTTGTGTGTGAATTTTCTCTTTGTGTCAGTTTTTGCAATACAAAATATGTACAAGATCTACAACATAGTCAATAATTCAACAGCGCAAATGCACACTGTGTTGTAATTTCATTGTAAGCGGAACTCGCAAAAGAGAAGAAATAGGATTAAAAGTAGACAAATTTATAGCACAAGAAGCTAATTGACGGAAAAGGTCGCTACAACATGCAATACATTCCTTTTGCGCTTAGCAGATTCCATCCCTCTCTCTGTCTACCTGTTGCCATTCTCTTTCGAGAATTAGTGTGTCCCTGGATTAATCACTGCGAAATTATCGTTAATTATTCATGAGATGTGATATATTCTATAACACAGAATATGAGCTTGAATGAATCTACAGCGAGAATCGATTGATATGATATATATATTTCATTGCATGATGTGTTTCTGGGCTATTGACATCTGCCTTTCGATACATGAAGATCCTTTTTTTCCCATTAGGACTACGTAAATTTATATTCGCAACAAGAAGAGAAAGATGAATGGTACTGAATTCAACACGATAAATTATTCCATGAATAATTAGATTTTAATATAAATTTTCAGAAAGCATGTCAATGTTTTGACGCACGACGTAATTTCAGCTTATGATAGAAGAGTTGGTAAATTGCAACTGCAAAATCTCTGAATAATTTGTGAAGCTTGGAGACATAATCTTTATCGAATGCATTATCTTCAGTCTAATTAACTCAATTATCTCTGATTGACATACTAAACCAGGAAATCTTGAGGCCATTACAATAAAAGTATATGTATATATAAATTTCCCGAAAGCAGAGTTTTAACACTGATCAGATTATTTGTACATTTCGTTTATAAACGCAGCAAACCACCTTAAGTATTTATTTTCAGTTTGCCTACTTTTTTCTGTCGTGATTATGAAATTCCATTGTATTGTTTCACTTTATATTAACTGTTTCTTGTGAACTTCACATTTTGTGACCTTCTGGTATTAGGCTACACTCTGTCTTTGGTCTAAATTTTACTATGTTCTCCTGACGTTGCATTATATACATATTTTTCACTTATATTAATCCCAAAACTAAACTCATATTTTGGATGTTTTAAATTATGTTGTTTTGATATTGACAGTTTCATTACAATCTAAATTGCAATCCACACACTCTCGACAATATTGTTTTCCAAAAACAATTTTACATGCAGAATAAAGCTTTAGTTTACTCAATTTTGTTATATTCAAAAGTTCTGAAGTAAATATTTATTTTTAACGATATGATTTCAGAATTATATGTGTGAGCATATGTTGATAATTTTACTTGGCCCACGAATACTAACAGTTATTACCGCCAGAACTATTTACAACTCAAAGGACAATGAATAAAAGATATAACGATTCTATAAAATTAAATAATGTGGCTGTTTTTAAGAATAATTGTCATTAAAAGTATTTCTTGTACCTATAGACCCCTAAATCTGAATGTTTGAAACTATTTTGTATCATTGGAAACCGAAGCACGCTTCCTAGAGAGGGGTATATAAGGCGTTGTAATGGTATGTAAATAACTTATTCTTGGTCTCTGCCGCAAACAGTTAGCACATCTTCAGGTAGGTGAGCTAATTAATAAAATATTACTTGTATTCCTTTTGTTTTTTCCTTGTTTTCCTATTGCATACATAATCCTTTACACACGCGGAGTATCTCGTAAGATCGGGCGATTCCACTACATACACATATACAGTTTTTTATTTTGTTTGAGTTGTTATTTCCAACTAGCTAAATTTTCTCTTTCAGCTTAAAATACCAAATTCTACGTCTTAGCCGGAGTAATTAAAATATAGACTAATCTGGGGGTTCTCGGAGACGTTACATTTTTGATATAAGGAAAAAGAAGGTAGCATGTGTATAAGTATTCATTTTCGTTAAACATCCGTCACCATTACATTTTCTTTATGCCATTATCCTAACTTCTTTTCCACCTAATGCTTCTGCTTCACATTCACCTGTTCTTATTCTCATGTTTCAATTTCGCATGTCATCTATATTCATCCTCAGTCGCACATTTCATCTTCACCCTAACGTCTGCACTTTGCCATTATTAGCTTGACATACCCTTACACTTATGTGTCAACTACTCTCACTCACCCCTAACTCTCACATTCACTTTTCTATATCGTTCCCCCATCCTCACACTGCAACTTGGTTTTCAAGTCAAGTTTACCTTCTGACGGTATGTCAAGGGGAGAACGTTCCTCACGAGGGCGCCTTAATGATATTGAATGATATGGCGCTTATGATCTGGTCCTAATTTCTGATGTGACTGAGAATAACCATGGAAGACGTAAATCAGAATAACCGGTATGATTAGGGCTTGCATACGTTCCCTCAGTGAGCACCCTTGAAACGAAAGGGATTAAGAACGATGCAGTTAGACCAATTCCTACGCTAATTAGAACTTAGATTAGATACCATCTCTGTAGTTGAGCTGTAGTGTGTAATGTCACTTGTGTTTGTTCCTTAAAGATAAGAATTTTTCGCCTTCCCTGAATTTAATGATATAGAGCCATCACTCTTTTGGTCCTTTATAGGGTTACATTTTATAAGTAATGCAATGGATGAAAATAGTGAGATCCGCAACAATAAAAATAAAAGAATCTGAACTTTCAGCAGATAAAACCATGTGATAAGAACTGAAATTCAATACATAAGAGATATGTGTGTGTGTATTTAAGATAACTTAATCTGATAAGAAAGAGTTAAAGACTGAAATTACTGAATTGTGCAAATAGGTGACTTCGGTTCATGACGTCACGCCCCGAGGACTTCCGAAGCACCTGAACTGAGGATACATAAACAGGTCCCGAGAAGTTCTGATTCTGAATCAGAACTTCTCGGACTACGGCCCGAACCACATCGAGCTCTCTTGCTTGTTGTGTCCTTTCTTCAAACAGCAACAGTCCACTAATAAATCCTATTATCATACAAATTGTGGGGGTTAAAAGCAAAAGCTGCAATCTTTACTCCATCAAATTTTACAGGAGAGCCAAAAGAAAATTTATGGTGGTAAATATCATAGTATATGGGTACTTTCTTCCTGTAGTTCCTTCGTATAAAACTAGAATATACAAAAACAACTAGGTCTTTACCTTCATTTACCTTCATTAGACACTTTAATGTATAGAATACCATCAAAATCTCGGTTTCCCAGAAATTCGAGATTCCAACTTTTGCTTTTAACCTCCACCATTCTGTTACTTTTATTTTGATTTACGCTTTATTACCTCATTCCTCTTGCACCTGCTTTACTAGTATTCTTGCAATAACCGTATTCTCCAACTCCGGCACGCCTTCAGCCAGGCTGGCAGGAGTTCCCATTTACCTTGTCCGGTGGGTTGCACGCCTTCAACCAGGCGGGCGATCACTTTAAAAAACCGCGGCACGCCTTCAGCCAGGCGGACAGGGGTTCACAACCACGCCTTCAACTAGGCTGGCAGGGACTACCAACCCATCTTCGGGTGTCGGCATGCCTTCAACCAGGCGGGCAGACATCTTTCCTTGCTCCAGCACGTCTTCAGCCAGGCGGGAAGGAGAACTCATCCGTTCTGGGTATGTTGCCCGCCTTCAACGAGGCCGGGCGTATACTATTTCTCCAGGTTCCGGCACACCTTCAACCAGGAAAAACGGGGACCTTCAACCATATCCAAGAGTATCGGAACGCCTTCAGCCAGGCGGGCAGACATCTTTCCTTGCTTTAGCATGCCTTAGAATTCGACCATACTCGGTATATTGCACGCTTCAACTATGCAGGTACTGCTCATCCTCTTTCTTTAAGGTTTAATTTCCGTTTGTCTTCATGTACTGCTAATCAAGATTTGCCTTTCAGCATTATTGACATTCGGTAATCCCACACCCAGAAAGCCGTGGCAGATAATAGATAAAATCAGGTATATAGCAATTTAATAAATTTCCCCTGGGGGTCCTAAATCCGTGGTATCAGGTGGATAGGTTGTCTTCTAAGGATCCTTTACAAGTGATGGAATAATATAAAGCAATGCATTATTGAGAGAAGTACTTCCATGTAGTGATGTCAATCCGCTCGGCTCGAGCGGCAGGTCTAACACTCGAGTCGAGTAGCCGCTGGAGCTCGATTCACTGTAACCGAGTCGCATCGTGAGTCTCTCTGAGCAGCGACTCAGCTCAACTCAAGCATATACTGAGAGCCGACTCAACTCGAGCACATATTGAGCGCCGACTCGAGCACATAGTGATCACCGACTCGACTCGACTCTATTCGAGCGAGTCGTTGACATCCCTACTACTGTGCAATATACGTAGCAATCATAACACGTTCTAAATGCCTTTGAATTAGCTTCCAGGAATGATCTTCGCCTTCAAGTATATTTATCAATCTATAATTGGTAGAGCGATTCTTGTTGAATACCAATTAAAGTATCGGGAGAAATACAATCCTTGTAAAAATCTATACACATGCGCTGCTATTACTCATAAAACGTATAATGTTTAAACAGGTTCAGTTCAAAATATGCCCCCATTTCATTGTTTCTGCTTCCATTCAATGGAGAGAAAATGTAAAAAAAAACAACAACAACAAACGATACTTCCGTCTTTGCTCGTCAATCTCTCCAGTGCAAACGATCTATTATGTTATTCAGCGGCAATGGAAGAGGAGACAATGGTGCGGCGGATAGCTACTCAGAATTGGACACGATTTAATTAGTTTGAGCTGACATGATGTCAAAACCAATAGCAAACACTCATGTTTTGTACTCTACCTCCTTCCGATAAATGCGACTTTAATAGAGGGAACCAATTTAGGAGTGAGTAGAAATTTGTAATAACAGCTGTCAACACAGAAAGAGAGAGGGTGAAAGCACACAACATATAGTACAAAGAGACGCTAGCAGAGAGAAAGAGAGAGAGAGAGAGAGTATCGCTCACTTTGCAGAACTTCAGCATGGTAATATTTAACGAGCGTGAAATTGATCGCCTTTGAGGTTACATTCACGCCAGACAAGTATGATAGTTTCACGGAAGTGGAATTACTAAACATGAACATATAATATATTAACTAATGAGCCTCTTTCATAAAATAAATTCATACTTACAGATAGAGTGTCTCATGAAAGTGTTTTAGAATATACTGTAAATTTAAAATAAATTTCTCCTACTTTGAACATTGCAAGGAATCATACCCATTCTGTAAAAGGGCAAGACAATGTGCATCAGTTTATTTTGAATTTGAATTTTATTTAAGACCTTTAGGCATCACGTTGTTTCATGTGTAAGTGAAGTATACTAATTTAATACATATGTTACAATATTTTTTGAACTAAACATAATGATGGGTGAGAGGCAAAGTGGATTAAGTCATGGGTTACTCAATTTGAGAAACAGATCATTTTATTAGATTGTCAATAATATACCACATATCGTCCTCGATATTAATATAACACACAATGTTCTCGCAACGTATCATTATAAGTAGTCACATTATTATGAAAACGTGTAATCAGTGGCTTTCTAAAAATTTCAAATCGGGGAGGTACAGTTGAGTTTCATTTTATTCATTTCCTTTATGCATTTTGGATCATTCCGGGATAGGAGAGGAGAGAAAATGTTGGAATGAAGTTAGCCAGGACCTGGTTTGAAGGTACAATCCCGGCATTAGCCAGATGTGACTAAGGAAAACACTGGAATATGATTACTGACCGTTGTTTTTTTCTGAATATGGAACCAGCGCTCTACTAATTGAAATACGGCCACTTTATTCAGAGAGGCTGTATGACTATAACTAGAGGGGTGCATTTACGAAATGCAACAGGCTGGTTCTCCTGACTAGTGATTGTTTGATATAGTTGAAGATTATTTCGCTTAATTGGGATAATTTAGTATTTGTTTTCACCTTAAGAGACTATCAGCAACTTATCCTTTCTAAAATAACAAATTATTTTGAATTTTACGTTCCGCTTTTACATAAATATTTTTGCAAAATCGAAAATGTTAGCTCAGTGCTGTGTAATCACTCTATTTTCAAGTAGAGACAATGCTGCCTTTATTCTATGTACTTGCATGTAGAATCATATCATACATTAATACAGTGAAACTTCTATATAGTGGCACTAACGGGGAACGTAAAACTGTCCGTTATTCAGAAGTGTCCACTATTCGGAGAAAGCTTAGGATGCAACAGAAGAAAAATTACTGAAATGTACACATAAATTTGGGCAACATTATCTTGCTGTTTATTGTATTTTCATACGTAATGTACACTAATGCAGTTTTCTAAGTACAGTGAAAGGAAATTGAAATACACATGTTGTTTTTATGTACGTACTACCTAACAGAAGCACAAACACAAAAGGTACTAAAGAATATGCAATTTTTTTTTAAAAAAATAAACGAAATAGTAAGGAAATACAATACCTTACTCAACAATGCGCGATAATGTTAGAAATCCTGCCCGTTATTGTTTGAAATTCCAGAAAGTAGGAGAGTTTTATTCTTGGCTGTCCGTTATTTGGAAGTTCTACATAGGCGCTGGGGAATAGTTTTCAGTGTCCGCGTCCGTTATTGAGAATGTCCGCTATTCAGAAGTAACTTTTCCATTGTTTCCGAATGATGTTCTGCCGGGGAATTGAAAAGTGGCCGCTATTTAGAGGTGTCCGTTAGGAGAAGTTTCACTGTAATATTAATAATAAATCACAGCCATATTCGACCCACTGTTGGATGAGGCCTCTCACCGGAGGGAGGAGTTGGTCTACTGCTCCCACGCTAACGATGCAGGGTGGACACCGTTCCAGACCCACAAACCTAGGAAAAATTCCTTGGCAACGCCGGGAATCGAACTCGGTACCCCTCACTTCGTAGTTAGGAAAGTTAACCACTAGGCTAGCGGGGCATATATCCACCCCTTGTTTCACATATTTATGAAACGAAAAGAATATGTTTATAATCCATCGTTTTCAAGACGTTTAACCTAGTCTGTAACTTAGTCGCATGTCAGCTGCAGGTAAAATAGAAGTTTTACTATTTTAATGCTATGATAACGCTGCTACAAAACTGGTTGCCTACGAGTTAGCTGAAAAATAAGCGATTTGATTTGGAAATTTCTGACATTTTTGTGAGCTCCTCTTGATTGCAGGTATGTCTAATTTGGTTTCTGTTAGCTTTATGACATTTACGAAAATTTGTTGTTTTAGAAGAACTATTTATACGTGATCAGTTTTGTTTTGTAATTGGATGATAACTGAAAAAAATATGTAATTTATAATATTCTCAAAAAGTTAGCTTCATGAAATGATCAGATATATATTTTGGTTATAAAACGATTATTTTATATCGTGTAGTTTCTCTGTACTGTAATTTTCTACTATAATGTAACCACACTAGGCCTACGTATACTTGGGTAATGCAAACGCTTAAAATTCAAATTAGTTTTAATTTATTTATGGGGTTTGAGTTTAGACCGAGATAGGGTAGAGTAAAGGATGTTGGAAGCAGGCGGCCAGAGTCTAAGTTGAAGACTCTGGCGTGACTGAGGATAAACCCTAGAAAAACTCTGTCAGGATGGTCGGCCGCTGGTATCGAAGTTAAGACTTTCTGAATGCAAAGCAAAACTCTACTGAGCAATTGCCGCTTGGTAAGTCAAATTCATGATTCATTGAAGTTTTGAACTACCAATACAGTCAAGTAGTCTGTTGAACTACCAATACAAATGTAAAAACTTCCTTTGAACTCAGTATAGGGGGAGAGGACTCTTGGACTCTCAGCTTGGACTCTTGGACTCTCAGCTAATGAACAGGAACGTAACATAAGAAAAGACGAGGAAAAGAACAGAATGGAAAACAATAACTGAGAAAATTATATCATAGTACTAAGAGGATCGTTTTACATAAAGTTTCTCTGAATCGTATGAGCTACATCAGTGAACTCTAAGTAGTCATACTGAGGTAGTGGACTGCATTATAAATCTAAGTAGCGTCTGAATACCTCGTTTATCTAATTGCAGTTTAGTCCAAATTGGACTATACTTTCAGTTCTAATTTAGCTTTTACGCTTGTTGTTGCTGTCCAACTCGTTTTTATTTATGTCTTAATTCTTCCAAATATTGTTTAGGGTCTATATTGTTTATAGGATGTGCAAGTGTGCATGCTTTTATGACCATAACTTGAGAATTAAGACATAAATAAAAGTTGGCGACACAGTGACAACAACCGTCAGAAACTGAGCTTGATTTGAAATTTTGGTTCATTTTGGATTCAACCGAAAATAGACAAAACGATATTAAATATTTTGTCTGACATCTGAATTTAGATACTAATCGAGCATTCCAGTATCGTTACGTTCAGCTCAATGCAGTGACGTATGAGAACAAACCTGAATTGCAAAACATCCCAAGTCGACCGGAGTATTTTTGTTTTTCAGGAGAAGCAAAAAACAGTCCAAGGACTTGGGATGTTTTTCTATTCAGCTGAAATTATTTTGTATTAAAAAAAAAGTTATGAGTTGGAGTTAGGATGTAATATTATATCCTTTTAGAACGTAGATGCAGACGAACAGAAAAAATGACAATACGAAAAAAGTGGACTTGGGATATCTTGCAATTCAGATCTTCAAGTTTACTTGTTTTTTTCTTTGAGTTCGGGCTTCTCCAATAGATATAAAGAAGATGAATGAAAAAATAAAAGAAATACAGGTTTAACTATATAAGTTAATGACTAACCAAATTATTTTTAGTCACTCTTTTCCAGGGCTCATTGCTTCTAGTTGCCCAGGAAAATAAATTACATAATTATAATACGAATCCCTCAAATGCTGCTTTTTAAGATCTTAGGTATATTTTGTGGAATTCAGTATATCATGTTCGTTTGTTATTTGCTACCGTACTGTGAAAGAAAATACGTTAAAAGCCTCTGTTTAAATAGCTTCAAGAGAGAGAGAGAGAGAGAGAGAGAGAGAGAGAGAGAGAGAGAGAGAAAGAGAGAGAGAGAGACAGACAGACAGAGACTCTTGATATCTATGGGTTTTTTCTTTCTTAAAATAGCTTGCTAAGATTAGTAGTGAAATATTGTACTAGAAAATTCTTAAAATGCATCTTAAACTTACTGTTGAGATGTATAGGGAAGGGTACGAATGGCAAGAACACGTGAAAGACAGATCATTAATTATTTACATGAACATCTCAAATATTTACTTGCATCTTTTAGTCTAACACATAGAGCAGTAGTTAGTCCTGATATATGTACTTTGCCCATTCACGTTCTCCCTGCATGCCTCTTTTACCAATTCACTCACTCACCCTCTCTCTCTCTCTCTCTCTCTCTCCAGCACACTCCATCATACCATTATACACATTGCATGCATCATAGTCACTCTTGTTCTTCTTTATTGCCACAAAAAGTATCCGTTAGAGGGACCGCAATAACATATCACCTCACGAATGAGGGAAATAAATAACTTGTTGTTGGGACATTCTGCCAGCTTCCATATAATGAAGCTTTGCTGAGTCTTTTTTTGTACTCCCAAAATTTTCAGATGCACACGTACTTCCTAAAATTGGTATTACTGACTGTACTTCCAAAATTCAATGTTGTACCTCCAAATTTCAGCCGTACGCCACCAACTAAAAGTAGTTCCTCTGATCGTTCCTTCATTGCAAAATTCCTTTAAAAATATCGCTTTGTGCTAGACACTGTGCTTCTATGTTTTATAGTATATACATCGTTACGGCATGGCAGTTGATTCAGTTTCCACCATTCAGGTGAGATCTTGCATCGAAACAAAGATCTCGCCTGATGATGAAAATGGAATCAACTCCCAAAATGACACACACACACACACACACACACACACACACACACACACA
>JAGDQP010001259.1:76167-128168 GCA_022664845.1 Lepisma saccharinum | reverse complement strand
ATATATATATATATATTTATATATATATATATAATTGCTGGAATATTGAATATTACGTAATTCGGTGGCCGCTGAGGGGAAGATGAAAATTACGAGATATGTTGAAATAAGGATTATAAAGACTTACGATGTATTATCGAATTTTGTTACCGGAACGCGCCAGGAGCTTAAGGGATGGCGCTGCCAGTTCTTTATATGGCCAATGAATATTATTTTTCGCACAATATTTAGAACAACTTTCCGTCTGAATAATCTTTTTGAATATGAATATGTCTTTATCACAAAGAGTAAATGTAACACATAAATACTTAAGTGTGCACAGAAAGTGAACGTAAGTCTTATGGGTCAATTAATGTTATGTAACTTTCAGCACTTCATATAAGAAACACTTCATCCTTCATCAGTATTTCCCAAATAACTTTAAACACTTCATAGTACAAAATATATATCCACATTTTGGTGGTTTTTGTTGGTGTAAATATCTACAGTACTTTGATTTATAGGGTAAACAGAGGCTAGCGGTTGCAGCCTCTACATTATTTAATAATTGGATTTCCACCACTAATTCGCGAACTAGTACCGGTCTGCGAATCTATTTTACCGGTCCTCGGTAAATGAAAACATTTTATTATAGCTACAATACTTATTTTGTGTATTTCGACCTTTCAACATTGAGGTTAAAGTTTACATTTCCTTTCCAAAACAACTAGACTCTGAAGATGTGCTGCCATCTTTTGAACATGAAGCAAACCTCTATACTTTGCCGTTCCGTGAGTATTAAAAGTTTGGAAAACACCTTCATTAGTGAAGTCTCTTACTTGCATAGCAGGTGGTTGCTCTACTTCCAGTGAAGCAATCTTCCCAAAGAAGGTTCCCTGCATGTATAGAGGCGACTCCTCATATACGAATTATTCTGGAAGGAGATTCCCTAGGACTTTCTTTCAACAATAGGGTGCCCACCAAGTAGCAGCCTTTTCTTCGGGTAACAACGGATACCCGAGGTGGAGAATTGTCCTATCCGCATCTTAGAAACTGCCATATCTTCACATATGACAATGCGTGAAGGACCAGTGAACCTTAGAGTTATTCAATTGGTAACCAAACTAATCACGATACAACAAGTAGACAGTGTTGCAATTACACTAATGGTTTTCGTATACCGGAGAAGATCAGTGTTATTACATTTTGTTTTAAATGTGAAGTTTCTTTATTCGCTGTACATTTTGTTGGAAAATAGTTCGGGTACGTTTGACCCTAGCAGATAAGCTACTACTTTTTAATTTACGCCCAGCGTTGCCAGTTTGCGAATGTCCTTTGTCTCTCCCGAACATTAGACATCTATTGCTGGAATACGTCCAAGGTTGCTAAATCCCTTTGCACAACATAAAAAATTGAGAATCTTTGGTAGCTAAAGGAGTTTCCAAAATAGCTAGTTTTAGCTAGAAAGTCGCTATATTGGCAACACTGCAGCTCAAGAATGAAGCTTTTGCCCATCTGGAAACTACTTTAGTAAATAAGTACATGACTTAAACATAACATGCGCAGTTAGAATGTTAGAGCACTAAAATAATATGTGTCTTCAGGCCCTTAGTTCCTAAAGAGAGTTCTCGTGTGGCCTAGTTATTTAGCGATACTGCTTTCAGTGCAAGTGGACCTAGGTGTGATTTCCGGTGCGGACTGTCAGTATCGGCGTTTCAGCATGGTGAGGACAATTAGAGAGATACATGAACAAAAGAAGTACCGGACGGTGGTCTAGAAATCCAGGAATAGAGCAACAAAAGGCGTTATGAAGGAAAAAGCTGTCTGGCAAGACCAAGCTCGTTCAGGTGCTCACGACGCAACTTAGTTTCTAACTCAAGGGTACAAACATCTGTTCAACCAAGCACTAAATTAATATCTTCAGTATAATCAAGCTAGAACATGGAAGAGTATGATGCCGATCTGGTAGTCGTGTATGTTGAGGCGCCAAGCCAGTGACTCGAAGGTCCTGGGTTCGAATTCCAAATGGGGCATGGATGTTTGTGGATTTTAGAGACTTAGGAGCTAATGGGCTCGAGGCGGGCCGAAGTCATTAGCTGCTACAAATGGCAACAAAATACAACATTTACCAAAATTTTATGGAAGACTATAGGAGACGCTAAACGCAAGTCTGTTACAAGCTAGCGGAAAATCTACCCCAGTATTTACACATAATCTTAATAGGAATTATATATTCAGACCCCCATGGGGGCTGCGCCCCTTTATCTTAACCAGAATCTCTCTGCGGGACTGCATCGTCATGGTGTCCATCTGCATCCTCCCACGAGGTGGCTGCGCCTTGCCCCATTTATTGTAACCTACTCGTGGTCATACACCTCCATACAAAATTTCGTTTCTCTAGCTTCAATGATTTGGAAATTGGGTTTTGGGGCGGCCATTTTGAATCTAAGTTGACAACTTTTTGAACGTTTTCTTATATTGTCGTAACCACTCGTCACCTTCATGTAACATTTCATTTACCTAGCTCAAATTGTGTGGAGAATAGGTTTCTGGGAGACCATTTTGAATCCAAGATGACAACTTTTCCCAAATGTAATATTTTCCTAAACTACTCGTTATAATGCACCTTTATGACAAATTTCGTCTCTCTAGCTCCAACGGTGTGGAAAATGGATTTTCAGGTCCGCCATTTTGGATTCAAGATGGCGTCTTTGGACACATTTGGTAATATTTTAGTAACCTACTAGTGATACTGTAACTTCATACAAAATTTGATGTTTCTAGCTGCAGATGTTTAGGCTGTGTATTCTATGCAACAATGGGTTGGGCGGCTATTTTGGATCCAAGATGGCGACTTTTTCAAAATGTCAGATTTTTTCCTTTACCAAATTTGTTGTTTCTAGCTCCAGTAGTTTGGCCTATGACTATTAATGATCAGTCAGTGAGTGAGTGGCCATGGAGCTATATAGTATGTGGAGGACAAGTGAATACAAAATCTTCCATAAATTCTTAGACATTCAGAAACGTTACATCTTTGACGAGTTTCTTTTCGACTTTCTGACTCGATGGAAATGAATTAAGGAGCTCAAGCAAAATGATGTAAGTGCCAGCGCCAGAAAGAATCAATATTTTGTGTCATATATGAAAGATAAGGTCCCTTGAATTGAAAGCGAAGCTCAGTCTGCCCGTCTGTTCGCCCGTGTCTAGAAATTAAACCTCAAGAACTATGAAGTGATGAGAAAAGGTTGAAGTGTTGTTAGAAAAGTAATGGCTAGACTAGCTCTGATTGCTGCAGTGGTTAAGTGTTGCCAACCAATTGAAAAACAATTTTTCATAATTATTTCCATTTTGATAGACCTGTCTTCAAATTTGGCGTAAACATTATTGCACACAGTAGAAAAATAATGTGGGTGCACAGGTCAATAAAACACCCCAATTGCCAGTGTTGACAACCTATTTCTACATAATTCAATTTTTCATATTGCTTCCATTACATTAGACATAGCAGCACCAAATTTGGCATAAATATTATTCGACACAATAGAAATGTACTGTGACTTTTCTCGTCTCTAAGCATTCCCTGTCAGCATTGCCAACTTATTTTCTAAAAATAAATTCTTGTGTGTATGAAATGTTACCAAAGGACCGGATCCTTTGCGATTGTTAGTATAATGGTAGTATAAACTTGTTGTCACTTAGACCTCTTTGATTGTCATAAATAATTTTTGGAAAAACATATTTTAACATAAAAAGCAATTGTTATAATTTAAAATAGCTTTCTTGCACCATAAGTTGCAGAATTATTTTTTCTACAACTAAAAACTTATAAAGATAATTCTTTAAAGAAATTCTCTGTGCGACGAAGTAAATAATTTTCTGTCCAAAAATTGTCGTTTTCGAAAGGATCACTTTCTTGAATTTTAAAAGGGGGTTTGAGTCCCTTTTGACCCTCACGTTGCGTCGCCTTTGCATATTCTTCGTATCTTAGGTTTGTTTTAGGTATTTTTAATAACCTTGTTGAGATCGCGGCTGTAGAAATCAATCCGGTAGGGACTTGAAGGTTAATTAAAGCAACAATCTCCAACAAAAGATGGCAACAATCTCCATCAGTCTCGTTCTTGTCTCGACTTTTTTAAAGACAGTCTTGGTCTGGTCTCGTCCCGATCTGAAAATTCTGGTCTTGGTCTTGGTCTCGATTGTAAACCTCAGTCTCGTCTCGGTCTCGAATCTCCACATGTTAATTTCGGTCTTGTCTCGTTCTCGTCTCAAAGACGATAGACTTTTAAAAGTTGCCGTCCCTTGACTTGTTTGAATTGGGTACGCAGGTTTTCCGATCTCAGTACCAGAACAAGAATATGAATATGATATTAACATAGTTTGTTACATTGTTAATTTGGGGTTTAGATTAGAAATAATATTTTAAAATAGAGAGAAAAACATTACGATTTTAAAGTAATAAAATGCTTTAGTTAGTATATATAAAATACCAATAAGTGAGATACATGAAAATATTTGTATTATGGAAACGGATTATACCACAAATTACGAAATTGGTATACATAATATTTACGTTTTGCTATTTCTGAATTATATTTAAATTGACTGAATAACTGTTACGTTAAGAATGAAAAATATTTCACTTTAGTCGAAATTCTCTACCAGATTTATAGAAATAAATGAATGAACACTGTCAAAGATTTTCCAAAACATTCCTGAGAAAAGCTAGGCAACCATAGCTGCATGGCAATTTTCAGTAACTTGAAAAAAAAAACTCCGAGTGTCAAATTCTCAGGAATATTCTCGAGAGAGAGAGAGAGAGAGAGAGAGAGAGAGATAAAACAGAAGTCTAAAGATTTGAGCACGGGTTCTTTAGTCGAAATTCCAGCGTCGTACTGACTGCTCTAAATTTACAGTTAAAAGAAAACAATGTAGAGTGTTAGAATTATGTTGGCTGAATCCCGAAGATATAAACTAGGTTGATCCCACGACTTACGCCACATTTTAATCATTTATGTAATTGTCAAGTAGGGTTTGGAATTCCCATTCACTCAAAATATTTCCCATTTCTACCAAAATAAGAACTGACAAAATGGTGGCAGCAAACTCTTGATCAACACTGCATGCACAGCTAAGATAAAAAAAACAAAACAGTTTTATCATTCTGTGCATGTGCAGAATTGAAAATGAAAAATATCCAGATAATAATACAAAAGTCTGAGTTTTCCTTCATTACAGTGAAACAACATGAAATAATAAAAATTCTACGAACCTTCCCTTAGAATTCCTAGAAAAGTTAACAAAATTTTTAACAGTGTACAGTACGTGATAAAAATTGTATTTATTGCGAACTTTTGTACAAGGAAATAATCAAATACAAAGAAACTGAAAATAGCATTTACCTAACTCCACAGCAACATGAATCACTTAGTTTATGATACTGCTCTTGACTGATTAAAAGAACTAATTCATAGGTATGGGTTACAGCTGCACGTCCATACATTAAAACACAAAGAAAAGGGTGAAGTGAGTTCCTGTTAGGCGCTACTTTCAAATAGCGCATTGCGAATCTTATAAACTGACATAAGCACATTGCTATTTCAAATAGGCCGTGTTATTAGATTAAAATGTAATTCCAAAAATCCTTGCAAAGCATAGCTTAATAGGTAAAAAAAAATAACCTTACTTGTCTAAGGCATACGGTACTATGTACAATCTTAGAGTGGGGTGGGGGGACTCTGAACGATTTCATGGTAATTCACCTTGTAAGCAAACAGTTCGCAACGAATGGAAGAAACTTTACATGGAATCGAAAGCCCAATATGTTGTTCAACACTCGGTGTAAGCACTGCGTGATATCTGGTACAGAATGGATGCTACGTGTGTGGAAATAAACACGTGTGTCCTGTTCAGAGTCACCCACGACCGAAGGGTGACACTGAACAACGGAGGGGTGACACTGAACATTGAAAAGAAAAGCACTAGATCTGTGCATATAAACTACACGTATTATATGTTTTAGGAAAAAATAATCTGCATGTATGGTCTCTACAATAAGAACAAAGAAAGAGCATTACTTAAGTCAAAACAAAGTCAATAAAAGAGTCTACTGTGTAATAAAAGCTCCTTGGGGACCGTAGACCCCGTAGAGCTAAGGAATGCTGGCATGTCCTCATGCACTGGTTCTGCATCGTCCACAGATAAAAAGTACATTGTCACCAGCGCCCACACAGACCACGTGGTACCAACGTCTGCACCTTGAACATTGGATCCAATCACCCATCGCAGATGACCCAGGGGCGTAGTAATTTCGTCCACAAAATCCACAGTCTTCTGAAGAGGCCTGTTGTGAAGGGCTCGGTGGAGACATCTGTGCAGTCCGTTGAACGAAAGACGTCTTCATCCCTTTTCCCCGAACAACTGCTGCAGACCTACCTTGCTTGTTTTGGCGTTGTTGTTTGATTCGTAACTCGTTGATGTACGACAGCGATGTTAACAGTGCAGCCCGTTGCGCTCTTGAAGTGTTCTTCTCTGCCGTCGTTGTTTGTGGTACGGGCACAATTTTCTGGAAGGACATGGAACTTAACGTCGGTTTCGTTTGTACAGTATCTTCGCAGGAAGAGGTTGCCTCTCGAACTGGACGGGCGCTACCTTTTTCTGTAGCTTCGGTGGCATCTGTTCTATTCAAATTGTCTGTTCTGATGGGAGAACGTGGTGTCACTGTGTATGGTGAAGGCTCAAACAAATGATCAGGAATGAACTCGGGATTAAGGGGAACAATGCCACAGACCTGCAATCCTTTAACGGCGTTGTCAACTGTAGCAGCTTTTCCCCAAGCTTCTTGGAAAACACGTCCAAAGCTGATTCTGGTTAGTTTCCTTCCAACATGACAACGCATCCACTTGTTGGCGGCAGACACGTAATACGCCTTTAGAGCTTTAAAAACGGACCTATCCAAAGGCTGTAAGCGATGGGTGCAGTGGGCAGGCATACAGAGGAGTTCAATATCATTTTCTTTGCAAAACATTAGAACATCCATCTATAGTGGCTATAGTGGCCATCCAAAAGCAGCAAACATTTCCCAGGGACTCTACAGCGCTGAAAATGGTGCAGCCAACGTAAGAATACATCTTCTTTCACATATCCACTGTCGCTCATATCAACAACAGAAGCTGGGGGAATATCATTGTTCAGATCATTACGTTGCCTCTTTCCACGGAACACCAAGTACGGAGGAATGAAAGCGCCTGCAGCATTACAACACGCAATTAACGAGACATTTTCTCCTTTCTCGGCGGATGTCACAAACACTGCATTTGGGCTACCCTTTTCTGCCACAACACGCTGTGGTTTATTGTTGAGGGGAAGGCCGGTCTCATCCACATTGTAGATGTGATCCGGAGAGTTGACTAAGCCAGTGCCTTCTATGGTTTGACGCAGTAGATCAAAATATTTTGTGACAGATTGCTTGTTGAAACCTTTTGCTCTTGCAAGAGACAGCTGCTGCGGGGTTCGTAACGATAAACCAGGGTGTCGTTTGAGAAACAACCGAAGCCAATCTTTTCTCGCCACTCGCGTCTCCTTGTTGAAAGGGTGCTTCAGTGCTTTCTTCTCAGCGTAGTCAAATGCGGCTTTTCTCACATTTTGCGGTGTTAAAGGGAAACCTTTCCGTGCAACCTTGAGCAACAAGTTTGCCATTTCATCTTCCTCTTCTTTCCCAAACACGGGCTGACCTCCATGTGACTTCCTGCTGGCAGATTTCAACCGCAAGTGTAACGTGCCCTTGGGTATCCCGTATTTCTCGGCAGCTTGGCAGAGGGACAGTTCTTTCTTTTTAATTTCCTCTAAGGCTTGGGCCATTATTTGCTCATTCCATCGTTTGTATTTTGTGCCATTCGCTACTCTCTTGCAGTCTCTGGGCATCTGTAATGAAACATGAAGCCCTCATAAGGCACTCTATACAAAACATACAGTGAAAAAACAACGTAACAGCAATACAAAGGCTTGTTCAGTGTCACCCCATTAAATCTGTTCAGAGTCGCCCCACAAAGCCGGTTGTCGGTTAAGTGTTCGTAATTTTTTTCAAATAGCAGCACCAGGCAGGATGTAGTAGTCAGGCATGGCTATATCTCTGCCAAACTTTTATGCATCAACAACGTGGCTCTGTGCTGTCTCTGGTAGAAATTACACACTATATACACAAGGCCTCAAACTACAGTATGGCTATTTTATTACTTGGTACTTACATTTGATGTTGTCTTGTTCGCTTTCCTCTCCAAAGCAGACGTGAGTTCCTACCGTCGCACGAATAATTAGCACACCACACAAGAGTCTTCCACTTCCACCAGTTTCTACCAAACTCAAGGTGGCGTTCTTCGAGAACAAATGACAAACGTTAATATGTTCAGAGTCCCCCCACCCCACTCTATATCCCCCTTTATGTCCGTCTGTCGACAACTTTCAAATCAGGAACTACCAGGGCTACGAAGGTAGTTGAGTTATTCCGCGACTGAACTTCGACTTTCCTGTTTCCATATACGTAGAAATATATATTGTCTCTATCTTTTCTAAGGTACCGGTAAGAATTACAAAAGTTTTTACATATTTTTAAAACTTTAATAAGTAAATGGTGTAAGAAAAGATCTATATTACAGTTTAGACAATTTGGCTTCTTGACTCATGCTTTACAGTCTTTACAGGATCAGTCTAGCAGAGGCTAATATAAATAGGAGAGTGTCAACAGAAGTAAAAGACTATCGACAGCGAGAAAGTTTGGGGATGAAAATTCGCAGATGAAAATAAATGTCTGCACTTATCCATCCCAGAAACAACCTCCAAAATTTTTATATTATTATTGAAAGACAACAGAAAATAGTTTGGCATTGATAAGTTGACTACTTATATGACTTATAGTCATATTTTAAAACTACAATATAACATGTTAAATAAAATTTATCAGAATGAAACTAATTGTCACGTGACTTCCTCTAGTATGAAATAACATGAACAAAAGATTAAATTAATATTATCGATATTCATGGAAGTAAAGCTCATAGTCTCGATCAAGACGAGAGTCTCGAGAGGCAAGTCTCGGTCTCGTCTCGAATCTTGATGGGCAGGTCTCGATCTTAGTCTCGTCTCGAGTAAGTCTCGATGCATAGAGTCTCTGTCTCGTCTTGATTCCTGAACGTTAATCTCGGTCTCGGTCTTAGTTTCGAATTCGAGACGAGACCGAGACGAAACAAAGACCAGTCTCGGTTTCGGTACCATGCCTACTTAAACTTAAACCATGCCATATACCGAAACTTAAAATATACAGTGATGATATTAAACCGAAGTACATAGAACTGGTTCGCGCTACTTGCAAAATTCTGTTGCAAGAAGGGATATATTTTTATCAAGATTTTGACACTTAAAAAAAAAAAATCTTACAGATGTATCACATTTTATAAGAGCAGAATTAGAAAATAGGGGGCTCCACAGTCTAATGGTTAGAGCGATGGACTCATGTCCGCGTGGTCCCGGGTTCAATTCCCGGCTGGAGCACCCGACCCAGCGTCTTGAGGCAAACTGAGGAGTCACGTTAATAAAGTAACGACCACTTGGTCTAGAAAGCCCCTGATACGCCTGTTCGTGGTCAAGGTGAGCACAGTGCTGACCCCACGGCCGTCACTCAGGTGGACGCAGTTCCACCAACCGCGAACAGATGGCGTTGGGGCAGGCTCAGGACCTTTTGATCTGTAATACCAGGGGTTATTATTTATTATGATTAGAATTAGACAATAAGTACCATAAAACAATTACAATCATTTTGCTACAACTGTGTTTTACATTTGCTACTGCCAACTTTGAAATTATCACTCGCTATTTAAGCAGAAAGCGAGGACAGACCTTTTTTTAATGTATGAAATATTGAGTACATACAGATGATTACTTAAATATAAAATAAACAACACATACTTTATTCGTAACTCTTTCACGATAAACTACAAGAAGAAATAGTCAATTTAAATAACTGAAAAAAAAAACCGGACAAAAGTATTATAACTTTAATTCTGAAAATGACAAATTATTAAAAATTCATATAAGAAATACTTCACATACACAATTGACATTACAAGTCCAAAAACCTTTTGATCTCTATTTTTACAAAAGTTTATCTGTATGTGTAAAGGATTTTCTTACGTTTGCGGTAGTTCAACTATTGAACAAAGATGGCTACATAGTAGTGTCGTACGTAAGTGTTAAACAAAACAAAACTAGAAGTACAAATGAACAGAATACGCAATTATAAAATGTAATCATATTTTTTTTTTATTCACATTTATGAAGAATAGAGGATATTATGCGAATAATAAATAGTAAAAAAGAAACAAAATATACAAAAATATGCAAAATAAGCGCCAAGAATGTGTAATATATTATGGAAAATAGAATTTGCCTAATACAGCTAACACCGTCTGTTTTTCCCCGTTTCTCAGGATAGTGAATTAGTCTATAAAAAGAAAGTATCTAATTTATAAGGCAGCAGACATAGATCTCTAAAAAAAAATACCGTATTTACCAGTGTATTTGTTACTGGTAACCAAAGAAGTTCTAAGGTAAACATTTATGTTCATAAGCAAAGTTATTGTCAGTTGTCATGCAGATGGTTGCTTAGGTTTCCCGTTATACCTGAAAATTTTTGACAGTGTATATAAAAAAAAATCAAATATCCCTCCCCCTTTTTTGTGTTGAACTCTTCTGTAGTTTCAGCCTCATTTTTTTTACGAGTTTTGAAAATTGTAGAAAGACAAAAGACGTTTCATGCCCGTTCTGCCTAAAGACACTGCAGCACTTTGTAGAAAATATTTTCAATAATCTTATCTTTAGGCAGAACGGAATTTTCCGTTCTGCCTAATTTTTCGAGACAGGGAATTTTATGCAGGGAGGGATCTTTTAGGGAATTACAGCTCCGAACTGCACGCCTCCTAGTGTGTTTTTATGCAGTTCGGAACCTAGATCGGAACACGGAAAAATTATCCGTGTTGATTTACAAAAGAAATAATTAGCAAACTAAAACTTAAAGCCTATTATTGTAGAAAGCATAAGAACTCTGATTTAAATAATCAATTTTATTTAAGTGAATTTAATAGATTGCGCGAGGAAACAAAGAAAGAAATTGCTAATGTATATAACTTGTATATATTAAACACCGACAATCAAGCCGCTGCTGATCCAAGCCAATTTTGGAATTTCGTGAAAAGCAAATCAAGACATCTTCCTACCAGTCCGGTTTCGTTTAATGGCAAGCTAATCGATGATAATGAGGATATATTTAACACTTTTGCTTCCTATTTTCGGTCCATATACAGAGAAAGTTGCATTGAATACAAAACAATGGAAATGGGAGATTGTATGTATTCAAGTAATAGACTTGACAATCTGTCGATTTCTCAGATATGTATGAAAGAGGTAGAAGTGGCAATAAAGAAGTTAAAACCTAAAAAGGTAACTGGTCCAGATAGCGTGCCACCTTATGTAGTGAAAGGATGTGCGGAACTATTGAAATATCCGTTATACATAATATTCAATCTTTCATTACGCACATGCAAATTTCCACAACAGTGGAAAGAGGCTTTAGTATGCCCAATACCGAAATCCAGTAATTCAAAAGAAATTGAAAATCATAGACCAATAACCATTCTTTCGGCGTTCGCTAAAGTTTTTGAAAATTCTCTCTATCACCATATCATAACTCACGTTAGACCAGTAATATCAAACTCACAGCATGGATTTATGCAGAACAAATCAACGTCTACAAATTTAGTAGTAATCACGGATTTTATAGCTAAAACATTAGATAATGGCGGTCAGATTGATGTTATATATACTGATTTTGCCAAAGCATTTGACACAGTAGACCATTGCATATTACTTACTAAACTTAAGCACTTCAATTTTACGAAAAACCTAGTCAAACTTCTTTCATCTTACTTACAACACCGTGTACAATCCGTTCTTTACAGAGAATTTGTATCAAAGAAATTTGAAATGACATCAGGAATACCTCAGGGCTCAAATTTAGGCCCGTTACTATTTTAATTATTCATAAATGACCTCCCTGATTGTATAGTAAACTCCGAGAAACTATTATATGCAGATGATCTTAAAATATTTTCTAAAGTTGAATCAATTAAAGATTGTTATCAATTACAAGTAGATTTAGATAGTATAAATAGGTGGTGTCACAGAAATAAACTAGACTCGAATATCAAAAAATGCATTTCGATGACATTTACTAGACGACAAAAATGTATTCAGTTTCCTTACTCAATCAGTAACACAGTTTTACCAAGACCAGAAATAATAAAAGATCTTGGGGCTGTCTTTGAATCTAAACTAACGTTTAATTGTCATGTAAACAATGTAAGTGCAGAATCATTCAGAATTCTAGGATTTATTTATAGAACAGCAAAGGACTTCAGAATGACTAGTACATACCAAAAATTATATTATTCATTGGTTCGACCGAAACTTGAATATGCATCCATCATCTGGAATCCCACCACTCAAATTAACTGTCAGAAAATAGAAATGATTCAATCTAAATTCCTCAGACTCCTAACGTACAACACAGCTGGCTTTTATCCTAAATTTGAACATTATGTAAACCTAATTCAGAATTTTGAACTCCTTACGCTGGAGAACAGGAGAATCATGATTGACTCGCTCTTTCTTTATAAATTAATTCATAACTGCGTAGATAGTATAGACTTACTCTCTGAAATCCAATTTCGGATACCAGAACCCGAATGGATAACAAAGGCCTTTTCCACTGTAGGAAAGCGCAAACTGAGATTCTGAAAAAGTCACCCATTTGGAGAATGTGCTTTTCGTACAATAAATTATGTGGAATGAAAAACGAGGTAGACATATGTAATCAAAGCCAAAGAAGTTTTCAGAATAATTTAATAAAATTATTCTAAAGCAAGCAAAATTACTATACTAAGTTCTAGTTTATAAACATGGGATGACCAAAAAAAAAAAAAACTTACGATGGGCACATACAAACCTAAAAGGGAATTATTAAACATTTAATTATATTTGTATTATCAGTCTTATCTTATTCTTATATCTATATTTGTATATTTACTTTGTGTTTTTACATTGTATAGTATTAACTTACATATATTACGTATGCGTTACTACTGCATTTGAATTAGCTATGTTAATTTTAAATTTGACTTTATATTGTGATGTATTTCTCTTGTGTTTAGTATATATTGTGTTTATATTTTGTTGATAATATTGAGAGTAGGGGCTGATTATATGTTACTAAGCATTCCTGGTAATACAAAAAAAAAAAACTAAATTGTAATTTACTTTTTACAGAATACCATAACTGGGCATACGCCCGTTGTATTCTTCCTAAATAAATAAATATTTTATTTAATGGTTGTAATAGGCTGTTTAGTAATTCTAACAGATTCTGTAAGAAGAATAAGCATTTCTTCAAGTTTCATAATAAATTTGGGATGTTATTCTACTTGTTCTTCCCGAAAAAATGACTAGGAATATTATTCAAATGTACTTTTGTAAAAATGAATGTGATTTTTAAAGTACCTTGCAGAGAAATGGAAAATTGATTAGCCTCAGTTGCAAGAAAGCCGTTTGACATTAGAACTGAAACGAACACGAAACAAACTTATATCAGTCTAATATCAATTCATTTCACAATGAAATTTGATTCCGATTTCCAGTAGTTTTATTTCCAACCATGGGCGGATATATGGGGGGCATGCCCCCCCAGTCATTTCAAAATTACATTATATGTTTCATTCTAAACGATAACTTTTAAAGTAATTGCCCCCTAGGGTCTCTGTCTTAAATCCGCCTATAACAGAAAGCTAACAAAAGAGCATCCCAATATTTTTACATTCGTGCAGCTTCTACAACAGGAACAGAGTGAAAATGAAGCTTCTATGTTATTAAGCAACTTATTACAGCCATTAAATAGAATATGGGTTTCCGATTTGCATAAAAAACACACTAGGAGGCGCGCAGTGCGGAGCTGTAATTCCCTAAAATATCCCTCCCTGCATAAAATTCCCTGTCTCGAAAAATTAGGCAGAACGGAAATTCCCGTTCTGCCTAAAGATAAGATCATTGAAAATATTTTCTACAAAGTGCTGGAGGAGGGCCTTTAGGCAGAACGGGGAAACACACGAGAGACAATAATATAAGCTCTTTTGTTCACTTTCCAAAATTGTAATAGTGTCTCTCATCTTTCCCACTGTTTTCAAAAAAAAAAAAAAAAAGGAAGAAAAATGTGGGGAAATGCACAGGAAAAGAAAAAATGCTCACAGATGATTTCCGAATAGCTCGTACAGTTTGTGAAATAATATCAATATTCTTGTTCTTATACTAAAATAATCACCGGTAGTAGTGATACTATCTGATATATTAGTCGTGGTAGTAGCTGATATAACCGATGAATTATCTAATTTTGTGTGCTGTTGAATTTGATTTCAGTAGGACAAAACGTTGAAACCGAATGCTGAGAAAGAGGTCTTGATGGCATTATCACTTCACCACTTCTGGAACAAGTGAAATCCTTCCCTTTTTCCTCCCACTGGTGTTGGCACAAAATTGATGCTGGTCGTCGTCATATAACGAAGAGCCTCCCATCTAGTGAAATCCTTTGTGAAAACCCGAGAGGGCTCTTAGTCCTTCTGTTGCAAAGGCATTAATTACAAGCAGAGAAGGCATTTCCATCGTTGGTTGCCTTTGGAAGGTGATCAGGTGTTCACCGTCAAAATGAAGGAAAATGCGATGATAATTTGCCCGGGTGATCCGTTGTAAAAGCGGGACAAACTTGTTAGCAAATAGTATCCCTGGTCGACAGAAGCTGGATCTGTGCTAATCCGTTCTTCAAAGAAAAACAAATGGGTCTTTTCTTTTTATGTCTTACTGTTGCATCTCTATATTCGCATATTTAATGCTTTGCAAAATCTACCTTCACTTTCTCTGATCAATAAAACTTAATTAAGTTTATAAATAAATGTTTCAAGGATTATGATTACTCTGTTTTCTTGTCCTGCTAATTACACTGTTTATTAATTACATTCTTTTCTTTAGTTCACAATGGTTCGTTGTGTCATCAAATCTTGGAACGTTAATTGAACTCATTTCCCGACGTCATAGAATGATGAAATCTCGCAGAGCGACGTAAGTCCGCTGACAATACAATATTCCATTGTTACTTTCATATATTTCTATATATTTCTATATTTTAAAAGCAATTTTTAATATATTTTTTTATTCTCAACTTCTTTATCCTAAAATAAATACTAGTCTGGGTTTTCCTGGTTGCATAGCACTTTGGGATTTGGGTCACAAAACATTTAGCTTGAGAAAATGTATCCGAACATCGAAATAACTCCAAAAAAAATAATAATAAACTTTTTAAAGACATTCTTTTCTTAATCAATTCGTATTAAAAAGTAAAAAAATAATTATGTGTATGCATTACTAAGTTTAAAATATAAAGAAGAAATAAGAATCGGGCGCTCTCTCATATACAATCACTTTATAAATTATTGAAATGACGCGCCCCATTCTTTTCTTTTTAGTCATGCATAAACAATTTTTCTTTTTTTACTTTTTAATACGAATTGATTAAGAAAAGAATATCTTTAAAATGTTTTTATTATTTTTTATAGCAATGTCAACTTCAGTTATGCCTACCGATAAAGTCTTAAAGATTCCCACAAAAAAAAGAAGGTAAAAATGTCCTATATTAACTAATGTTGACATAAAATATTGCATAAGACAAGAAACGTATACAAATATGGAACTTAAAAATAAAATTCTTTATATTTTAAACTTAGGTGTCTGTACCTGACAAGAGCTATGGTATGATCCCGTCATGTCTATGGAATGCCAAATCCAACCGAGTAGTTTTTCGGGGGATGGGAAGAGAAACTACTCAGTCCTCGCGGTAACGTCACGGACTTCGAATCGGCAACTACGCAGTTGACTACCCTGACTGAGGTTTCCCTCAGGTTCACCAGGCTAATGCCCGGTGGTGTCTTAAATAAAGACCTGGTTGCTACCTTCCTCCTCCTTTCCCTGCCTTATCCGGCTGCAAGCCATAAATAGACGAGAAGATAAGGCCTTTGTCTAGGAGCTTAACCCAGTTTTGCGTGGTGAAACTGAAAGAAACTCAGCCAATATGGTCTGCAACCAGCTTGCCTCCTCAATGTCGTACCGAAATTTGGGACACTAATCACTAGGACTAGATCATGGGGGATAACTTTGACATGTTATTTACCACTTCCTTATATCAAGAGCTTTTTTTTTGTATCTTGCACAGCTTCCATGATATAGCAGTGACTCACAGAGTGCGTAGACTAGTTTACTACTAAAATATTACACGTAAGACATATTGAGGAGAAAGGATACATGTTTAACAAAATAAGTAGAAAGAATTTTATCATTTTCTTGCTCACAAAATTGAAATTATGGAACACGTCAGCGGATTTGTAGTGCTGAGTCTAAACTTTAATTTCATTGGTTCAACTGCTAACTATTAATTGTATATTTTTCTAGGAGTCACAACCATAAAGCCAATCAAATGCTGGTGGTGCTGCTTTAAAATCTCAAATCTAGATAATATGGAGTAGATCCGGTTCAAACGGGATGGAAATAAAAGGTTAAACAATTTGGGAACAATAACTAAATATTACACCTTTCGTTGTTCGGTTCTAACACAGATTAACTTGAAGTCGACCAGGTAGCCACGCGGTCTAATGCGTTACGCCAGAGACTCCAAAGGTCGTGGATTGGAATCCCGTCTGGGGGATGAATGGTTGTGGATTTTAGCTAGGTGTATAGGCCAAATCATGACGGGCCGAAATCAAAAGTTTTTAGACTGGCTCATACAAAATAAAGTTTACTAAAGTTTTGCAGATTAACTTGGACAATCTTTGTCATCACATCTCCTGTGCCTCCAGTAAAAAAAAAGTTTGTGCTAGGCATGAAACAATGGCATGGTTGATATGTTTTGTATTTACAATCAAATTTGTGCTATTATATATCTGGTGGAAGAAGAGCTCTTTCTGAGATAGAAGTTTGTTGTATAGTGACTAGTGAGACACTGTGACGTCCTGTATTGCTGTTTGAAAGATGATTTGATAGGTGCACATGTTCAAAAAGAGAGAGAGGAATAAAAAGGTTTTATTCTCGTAAACAAGACGTTCAATGTTAGTCAAATCTTTGCGTTCGCCATTTTGATAGCTTATTTTAGCATAAATAGAAAATACACTCTATCAATGGGGCTTCACATCGTAACTGAATAGTTTTTAAAATGAGTCATTCGTGAGGTAAGTCGTGAGGAGTGAGTAATTCCAGAGAATAATTTAGTTGATATTCCTCAATGTATTAGTACAACGTTTTCATATTAGTCCATACTATTGCGCCCTGGGGGTAGAACAATAACTAGTAATTTAGTCTCGTAGGTGACTTCAAACGGTCAGACCTCCAAGTGACCCGTATAAAATTCTCCCTCGAGACTTCCCCTACTACTTTGATAGTTTGAACTATTACCCCTATTAGTACCTTTAACAGTTTTAACCATACAAGCCAGTCTCTTACTGTTAGCAACATATGAGTTCCACCATATTACGATCTTTCTTTCTGTTACTATACGGTAGTGTTAGCTAAAAATATGGTTCTTTCAGTGTGTTCTGTGCTCTTAATACAATACATATAACATGGTTACTTCCATACCAACAAGACAATATTGTACCAGCAGCCATATTATGACTACCTGAACCATGCCTTTCTTTTTCAAATGACCTTAATCTGTTAGTAATGCGTTTCTTTTTAACACATGCGTTAATATTGTAAACTTTCTTCATCTCCCTCTCTTTCCTTTAATTTTGGACGGGACCGGAACGGGTAGGGTAAATTTCCCGAAAGTTCAGAAATTTTCGGGAAATCCTGACTCTTGAGCACAGGAATTCTCTACTATCGATATTTCCCGATTTTTTTTTTTTTTTAGATTTTCCCGAAAATAAGTACTGAACTTCCCTAAAGTTGAAATAGCACGGGAATGTTATTTTAATTCTCATCCTGAAAATTCAGGAACCTGATCATCTTCGCTCCTCACGTTTCCTTATTCGTCACCCTGTCCGTTTATTTGACCTTCATCATTCTTCTTCACAGACGCATTTAGAAAGCTTTCTAGGATTTGTTACGTTCACAACACAAAAGTAGCAGCAACCTTCATGATGATTGAATGGTTCTCCTCTAGGGGCTTTAGGGTTCTTCTTCTTCTTTTTTTAATATATAACTTCCACAATCGTAGTAGAATGAGGCTGCAGAGTTTACAATGTCGAGAAGTTGACATGATTCACGCCACGTTTAGTCGCCTTATAGGTTGCTAAACGACATTTTCACGTGGCGGTCAATTCCTAAACTGAGATGATGGTACTGCAATTCGCAGAAGCGTATGAACTGGAGATATTCCCAAGGTCGAGTGCAATAGTACTTAAGTAAATGAGAGATGTATTCTATTTTAAAAAAGGTGAAAAATGTCCAGCCGCGCCCATAAATAATATTTAACTTGCACATATTTAAAAAAATGTAATAATTTCTGAAGTATCGAGATTTGAACAAAACTAACAGCGGATTCGGGTTCAGCGAATTATAATCATTTAAAGACAGACCAAAAAAAAAAAATCTTCTTGTCGCGCAGTGTAATCTAATCTAATAAGAGAAAGAGTACTGGACTTCTAAGTATATTTTGGTTGTAAAGCTAAGGTGTCAATACAAGGATGTTCTAATAGAGGATATGCGATTTTGCCAAGAACATGAAGCCAAACGTCACAGCATAGTCCCGCCCAGTTAGCCCACTTACTCCAATCAAAGACATTGTTTTCGGCTAACATAGATGGTAACAAACTCTCTAGTTGTTCGCTAACCTTGTTACGTAGCCTTGGTCGATGCTCAGTTGTTTTTGGCTCCATTCTTTCTCTGTGCATGAGATGGCTACAAGCAAATCCTCTATTAAAACATCCTTGTGCCAATATCACCAGATCGCTTGAACAGCATACTGTGGCGATTTATCCATTTCTACACGCTTTTTATTAACTTACTCTGTAATCATGTTTCATCTCTGGTACAAATCTTGCAACGTTAATTTAACTCATTTGCCGATGTCATACAATAATGATACTTTGCACAGCGATGTAAGTCGGGTGACGATACAATATTCCATTGTTACTTTCATATATTTCTAAATGTGTATATATTTTAAAAAACATTTTTTTAAATATTTTATTATTATTGACTTCTTTATCCTAAAATAAATACTAGTCTGCACCGTGGCTGGGTTTGGCTGGTTGCAGAACACTTAAGGATTTGGGCCAAATGGACTAAAAAATTAAAGATAATAAATTTATGAATCGGAAAATAAAAGCGTGGGTGCTCTTAGATGATATGATTTTATAATAAGGTAAGCTAGAGCACCCACGCTTTTATTTTCCGATTCATAACTGTATTGTTTTTGTTTTTTTTACTTTTTAGTCCATTTTTCTTTGCTTATAAAAGCGTGTTTTTTAAATCCTTTTTTTTCTAGTGATTTTTTTGTAGCATCTGCTAACATTTCTGAAGAAGGTGAACTCTGTCCATGACGGGAGATGGTTAGATTGCGACGTCCGGTAATGAAATATTAAAGAAATAAAAGCAGCAGCTTACAATTATCAAATCAATAAGGAAAGTCGAAGCAGCTTCAGATTGGAATATTTAGGAAAAAATTGAAGAGAGGATATAATAACTGATGAAAATTCTGTTCTGCATGTTGAGCTTCTAAGTTCACTTTTTTTTTAATTTCTTCCTGATTTATGGACTACGAATGGTAGCAATTGCCAGAATTCAACCTTATTTTCAGATATTTATGCTTGCATGCGTGTCTGTATAGCAAACATTGGATACAACAGACACTTCGAACCATTGGCAACACTGCTTCTCTCTGTCACCTTTCGCACCTATACATAATTTACATCATCCCACACACCTTTTTTTCCTTTCTCCCAAAACACCAGTGTTAACTTGTACCTCTAAAGAAAGAACCAAACCTCGTGGATAGACCGTTACGAATTCCCGTGTCAATTGGACTGTCACCACACCACGTGTGTGTGTATATATATATATATATAGGTAAAACTCTCCATAGGTACCTAGTTCCCAAGACAAAAAGAAGTCAACATTTTTTCCCATGATATATAGAGCTTGTGGGCAGAAAAGAAACGTTTCCCCAAAACAGAAAAGGAATTTTCGACGCTGCCCACAACAGCCCGTAAAATCCTTTTTTTTTTTCTGAAAACATTGAAGAATGAGACAATACTTGACTGACTGACACGTTTACACCGTCACATGTTAAAACTCTTGACAATGTTTTCAGCAACTTCTATGGAGGTCATCTTGTTAAGTTTTACCTTTTTTTGAAGAGAAAAAATCGCGTAGAAAACGAACCAAAATAAATCGTAAAAGAAAATTAGGTGTTTTTCTCCCTACAAAGCAATGTATGTGGGTTCTATACATTCTTAATCTTATTAGTAACACTTGTTCTCAAACTTTTGACATGCTTTCTCTCTCTTGTCAGGAAAAAAAATAATCTACAACTATTTCCTACTTCTGCCTTATATTTGACTTTTGAAAATTGGTAAGCGAACAGAAAATTTGAAGCTAGTAGTACGGGTGACGTATTCTTAATTTCAAATTCGAACAAACCAGCTATTTTAAAAAAATCGAACCGTGATCAGGACAAACTGGAAATACATGGTGCTTTGGTTGAGTGGTTAGCGCTCTTAGTTTCATTACGAACAGTTATTTCCCCCTTTCGATCCCAAATAGGTTTAGATCTTGATGAGAGGCTTATTCACTTAGAAAGTAGAGAATTCCAGTCTCGAAAGTCATAGGGGAGGATATTGTACCTTGTTTCATTTTTAAACTTGTAAGTATAACTGAAGTGTTATGGTATAATTGTGACATTTTGGCATTTGGCCAATACTTTATGAACATGTAGTCGAATAATAACTTACTGAGTAGTCTTGCACAGAGATCTCCAGACGTAGAAAGGATCTCTTGGCCTTCTGGTACTATTTTATGAACTGCTAGTGTTTATTAGTGTGTTGTCTGACAAAGATGTTGTTAGAACATTGAAACTGTAACGCTTGATGTGTCTTTTTACAATAAAGTGTGATAGCCTCGTCAGCCTATGTTAATTAAATTAAGTATGGATACAAGCAGGTACGTATCCAGAAGTTGGTTTTGGGAGTGGTCCACGGACTTCCTGGGGGGGGTCTCTGGGCATGAATGTATATTAAATATAGATAATTTCGCCTGAAGTTATACTAATTTTCAAAAAAAAATCCTCTCAGTTTTCGGAAGCAGTCTGGACCCCCCGGACCCACCCCCTAATTACGTCCCTGGTCACAAGACCTCAATATAATTACATTCTATATGAGCTAAGAATGAAGACCTTATCACGAGTCATTAAAAGTATAGATATATGTAAAAGAAGACCATATTCTTGGACATGACAGAGGTGTTCTTAGAAAGCAACTAATTATCTTCTGAGCAAAGGTGAAAATAAAGACATAACTATTTAAAAATATTTATCCTAAATGTGTGTAAATTTTTATTCACTCAATTTCGCTTGTAAATAAATGAACAAAGAACATATCCACTAAATATATAACTTCTCAAAAGAAAGTTCGATATTTGATTAGAAACTTTTCTTCACTGATCATATAAATCGTCACTTTAAGAAATGCCATAAACTTACCAGCGATTCTATTCAGACTTACCAAAATCAAGTCTCTTTTTATGTCTTAATTTGTTCTTTAAAACTTTCAATCCACCGAAACGTAAATACTAAATTCTGCCATCTGTAATCAGCATTTTTTTTTCATTAACTGATTTTGTGTTAAAATTTCTTTCTTTTGATTGGTTAAATACATATCTCAACTATAAGGTAGTGCAGTGGTTTTCAACCGCCGTTCCGCGGATTAATATTGTCCTCAAAACGATTGTGTCGATCCCAGATAGTGTTTCACTGCAAGGCGAGAATTTCTCGCGTCTCGTCTTGCCTCGCATCGCATCGCCAATGCTTTTCTGATATATTACTGGGGTTGTTTCAATTTTCAATAAATTTAGCCTGACACCCGATCATTGCTTACTCTTGAGCGTTTCGTTGTGGAAAGAACTTACTCCAAATGGCGCTATATACCATAGTAAGCTATGCTACTTACTAGTAATCACAAGCTTCTCACTTAGTCACTATCCTGAGTGTTGTAGTTAATCTTTCTCTCTCATCTTCCTGCTTCCTACTCCACTCTCACGGTGAAGTTTGATGTTCACACTAGTGATTTCACCGTTACATTACACAAAAATAATGCTAAAACTAAAGGCTATCTGACGTCATATGTCCTTTCAATTTTTTAGAAAGTATGACGTCACGTAAACTTTATCATTTGCATTAATAACCACTGGCGTGACAGACCGAAAGGTCCGCGGTTGGTGGAACTGCGTCCATCTGATTGACGGGCTATGTGGTCAGCACCGCGCGCCACCTGACCACGAACAAGCGTATCAGCAGGGGCTTTCTAGACCGAGCGTGGCTGTCACATGTTTATTCACATGACTCCCCAGTTTGCCTCACGACGCTAGGTGGACGCCGAAAAGTGGGACTCCAGTCG
The DNA here is from genome assembly GCA_022664845.1 of Lepisma saccharinum. Lineage (NCBI taxonomy): Eukaryota > Metazoa > Arthropoda > Insecta > Zygentoma > Lepismatidae > Lepisma > Lepisma saccharinum. Next base: position 105,444 of record JAGDQP010001259.1, on the reverse strand, counting down.
GGGATTGAACCCAGGACCCTGGCGCAGACATGAGCCTAACGCTCTAACCACTAGACTATGGAGCCCCCCTTTTCATTTGGATTAGTTCAAAGAAAGTTTACATTTTTAAAAAAAATCAGAAACTTCGACTCATGCGAAATTTAAAATTATCTATTTTGATTTGAAATCTTTGTTGAAAAAGAACAAATGAATAAGGAAATTATGTTAAGTAAAAAGTCTTCATCAAGTGACTTGGATGCTGAGACTGTTGACAAGATAGAACTGGCATTTCCTCTCTGAATGGCGACGCTGATCTGCTTTAGAAAGGAGATGGAACTTTGGTCCTTTGCTTTAGGAAATCCTGAATGCCAGTACCGAATTGCAAACCTTGAACTTTTGTTTATACTGTATAATACATTGTTTATACCAAATTGAAGCTAAAGCGACAATCAGCAATATAACGGCCAGCCACAGAACTTCCTAAGTGAGATATTTACTGTAGCTGATAGGCTAGATTGCTTATACTGTACAGTACAATACTTAAGTACTTAACTACTAACATTTCTGTAATCTGCATTCTCTTCCGTGCCTTCTCTTCCTTATCATCACAGCAAAACATTAAACACAAAGAAATACTCATAATTTGATTATTTTAATGTAAATAAAAGGCAGGTAATATAAAGCCAATTAACAGTTAACATTTTGGTATAGCACTGCTAGCTAAATATCCCACATGTTAAAGAAGATAACAATAGCCATCTATTTTTTTCCTTTATTATTTCCTGTTCTTCTTATTGATCAAAGTTTTATGTAATAGACCTATTTATTCATATAATCTTCAGTGGTTTCGAGAAATACGTTGTTTACAAAGAAACCATAAGAATGCGACACTCTCGCTGCTTGCGAGAGCGAGAAGTCGGTTCCTTCTCGCAGATGCAAGGCGAGAATATGGCTCTTTCTCGCAGCTGCGAGAGCGAGAAGGATCCGTTTCTCGCCTCGCGTGAAACACTAGTCCTTGATAATTTAATACATTCAATTATATAGTACAGTGGAACCTCGATATATCGAACCTCAAGGGGAACGAGAAAACTTCGAAATTATCGACGATTTCGATATACCGAGGTTCGATTTATCAACGTGATTTCTGACTGACTGCGATATATATAGGTTCACAACAACAAAAACTAAGTTTCTCACACACGCACTTTTCTGTCAGACTGGACTCGGACTAACTGATGACAACTGGGGAGGGGGGGGGGATTGAATAACAACTGTAAACGAGGTTCGATATATCGAGGTTTCACTGTATTTACTTTGTAGATTTCGACAGGTCAAAAATTGAGACTAAAGTTTATTTTTTCTTTCTTAACACAACTAGAATCTGAAGATGTCCTGTCATCTTTTGAACGTCAAATAAACCTCTAACTTACTGGAAACTTCCCCGTTTTTGAAAAAAAAATCCCTTTCGGTAGGCCTACAGGCTGAGGTAGATTTCGAAGTTTCGCTGGGAGCCGGGGCTCGCCCCACAACTTCAGTGCTTTTGAGAGGATGCGCCTCCTTTATCTTAACCAAAATCTCCCTGCAGCACTACACCACCACGGAGTACATCTTCACCCTCCCACGGTTGGCTGCGCCCCCAAAGGGAAGATTTGCCCCATTTATTGTAACCTACTCTTGGTCATACACCTTCATTGAAAATTTCGTTTCTCTACCTTCAATGATTTGGAAATTGGGTTTTTGGGGCGGCCATTTTGGATCCAAGTTGACGACTTTTTGAAAGTTTTCTTATTTTGTCGTGACCTACTTGTGATAGTACAACTTCAAGTAAAATTTCATTTATCCAGCTCAAACGGTGTGCAAAATGGGATTTTGGGAGGTCATTTTGGATCCAAGATGGCGACTTTTCCCAAATATTGTGATATTTCCCTAAGCTACTCGTCATAATGCACCTTTATGCCAAATTTCGTATCTCTAACTCAAACGGTGTGGAAAATGGATTTTTAGGTCAGCCATTTTGGATCGAAGATGGCGTCTTTGAACTCATTAGGTAACATTTTCATAATCAAAAAGTGATGTTGTACCTTTATGCCAAATTTGATTTCAATAGCCCCAGCGGTTTAGGCTGTGTATTCTATACAACAATGGGTTCGGTGGCCATTTTGGATCCAAGATGGCGACCGATTTTGCTCATTAACGAACTTAACCGAGCTATTAAGCCTAGAAACAACATATAAAAATTTTGTTCAAATATCTTCAAAATTATGGCCGCTAGCGTGTTAATATATATATATATATATATACACTTTCATATCGTACCGATCTCAATAGGTGTATTTTCTTCGAAATCTACCTAAAAAGGAAAATCCCTGTGGTTGCCGATCCGTGAGTAGTGGATAGAACCAAAAAAAACTGAAGGAAAAGGAAAGAAATGATGAAAAGTTTTTAAAATCAGCAGGAGAAATGCAAATATCTTTTACTTTCCTTTTAACAAACAGAAAGTTTAATTTTGTTCCTCTCACTGTATTAGACCAACTATTAATAACGAACAGCGGAAGTGAAGTTGATGCTGGTTGCTTTTGTAAAGACGAAAATAATTATTTAATTCTCCTAGCTTGAAATTATTTTTCTTTTTGTTTTTATTTCTATCTCTCTCTCTCTCTCTCTCTCTCTCTCTCTCTCTCCCTCTCTCTCTCTCTGGACCTCATCTTACCAACACCTTTTAAAGATCGAGTTAAAAGAGCAAACCAACCTCAGCATCTCGTCTCATCTCGTAGAGGCCGGCAAAAGTGTGATGATTTATGAATGTCTAGCACGCAGGTGAGGTATGAGAAACGCCTTCTTGTATCACGGCGGTCTCTTTCATCCGCGGTACCCCTTGTTTGCCTTGAGGGAGTTCTTTTTCTTTTTTTTTATCTCGGCTAACCTGTGAAACAAGACTCATCTCTTCTTTCTCTGTCTCTCTTGATTATCCAGCTTCCTCTTGCTATCCTTCATCTCTCTATCTTGCTTTTTCTACCACCCACCCAACGAAACAACCTCCTCCTCCTCCCTCTCTGATACACTCTGAAGGAAGCATAAACATTATATTAAAAGAAAAATATCTACTTGATGGTACGAGCGGATACAATTAATACTCTTCGGAACGGTGGCACTGGAAGAAAGAAGAACACCTATGGAGAGGTCAAATAAAATTATATTCTTTCTCTTCCTCTATTCATTTTTATTTCTACCTTCAAAGGTCTTTTGTATTTCGCGTCACCACTGTCTCTTGTTTTCTTGTTAAAGAAGTGAGAAGAAGGCACACATACACACACGGAGATAGACCATTCATTGTTGTTTCTTAATATTAATTGTTATAAGGTAGTATTACAAAAAAGAATAGATGGTTTATTTGTTGTCTATATAAAGAAATGGATGTATTCTGGCAATTAGCCCATCATTTGGTCACACAAAGTTTAAGAATGATTGTGACATTTTACATTTCAATGGTGTCCCCCTGTGGATGAGTGGTAACGCTCTCTTCGTGGGCACACAAGTGGTCCCGTGCTTAGGGCGTGATTTTCGTCCGATGGAAGGCAATGGCAAACCACCATCGGTTTATCTTACCCAGGGATCTTCGGGTCAGGACATGTGTTCGGGCAGAATCCCCATCATCATCACATTTGAATTCAACTTCTAAGCTTGAGTGACATTACCCCATTTCAGTTCTTCGGTAAATCTTATTCGGTGGCAAAAATATAATAAGAATGTTACCGAGCGGCTGCAGTTCAGTTGGTAGAGCACTGCGGAGATCTTGGGTTCAATAGCAGACAAATGCCGTGATGGTACCTTCATCTCAGGCCCTGGCAGAATCCTTTCCACATCATTTTCAACTACCCTATTCCCGCCTGATGTCTAAATCCAAATTTGAAACTCAAAATTTTAAATTCAGAATTCGAATTCAAAATTCAAATTCAAATTCAAATTAAAAATTCAAATTCAAATTCAAATTCAAATTAAAAATTCAAATTCAAATTCAAAATTTAAATTCAGAATTCAAAATTTAAATTCAGAATTGAAATTATACGTATGAACACAGATTAATTCATAGAATAGAAATTTCTGGCGGTCCCAATAACAACATACGGAAGGAGGTATAGCGAAAACAAATCGGAAGCAGGTCAGTGCAAATCTTGAATATGTTTCTGTCTCTTTTTTTCTATTTGCTTTGGATGGGGCGCTAGTTTCTATTACAGAGAGGAGACGGATAAGGTGAAGTAAAAAAAAATAAAAAAAATAGTAGTTGCTAAAATTATAAAATAAAATAGAATATAATCTTTCTTGCTATTTATGAAGTATAACTTTTATTAAAAACAAGGCTAAACTATTCTTAATGCACTATTTTATTATTTTTTAAATCAGGTAGGCCCCAATATTCACTTTGCATCTTTAATTTAAAAAAAATGTTTAATAACCACAGATGTTTGATAGAATATATTTTTATTGTAAATTAAATCTTATATCTATTATTTAAAGTTTACTACCCACACATCTCACCCTGAGAGTCAAAAAAAGTGGACGATAACAAAGTTTTTCTTCTATTCTTAAAGAAAATTGCTATCTTACTTCGCCAATAACAAAATTTTATGGATATAGCAAGAGAAAGAAAATAAGTAAATAATGAAATCTGGATGCTTTGCGGACGATATAGTTTTTTTTTTTCAGAGAGAGAGACATCTTTCTGTTACTTATAACAGTTACAGAAAGCTGTGAGGAATATAGAATGAAAATAGAAGGTAAATAAAACGACAGGGACCATAGTAAAAATCAGAATTGGAAGAAGTAACATAGAAGAAGTATCCAGCTTCAAATATTTTAGAGGTATTATAATCTGATGATATAAAAAGTGACAAGAAGATAAAGGCAATAGCGAAAAAGGCGCTCACTAAGATCTGGGCGATCGGATGAACAGGATGATGAAATAATAATAATAAAAATACATGTATACGATATATGTGTATATCGTGACATTCTTTCCACCCCGTCCATGGATTCTGTATATGTCCCATCCACCCTATAAAAACCAAAGAAATGCTGAGAAATAAACACTAAGTTAGCAACAGCAGTAAAAAAAAAAAAAAGGATTCCTTGTTTGTGATGGTCCATTTTCAATGGGGAATGTTGTCGCTGGCAGGCCTGGTTAAGGGGTGACCCAACAAGCTTTCTTTTCTCCCTGATATTCCGTAGTTGTGGCGCGCCGACGTTGGTTCTTCTGTGGTCCCTTTTCGTTGTTAACAGGTCAGGTCACGGGTCACGCGACCAATTCGCAGTTCCGGTGACGAATGGAGGAGTTGGCCCACACACGTTGTCTTTTCCACACGTGTATTCTTTCGCATATGCATCATATGCAACGTGTCTGTGTGTGTGTGTGTGTGTGTGAGAGAGAGAGAGAGAGAGGGGGGAAAAATGAGAAATTTGTATGGAAATTTGTGTGTTTATGGACACTTAAATTATCAGTGGATCGAAATAGATAAAACTTTATTTTTAACGTTTAGTTGAAAGAACCAACACTATTTCTTTTGTACCAAAAGAGTCCTCCAATACACGATAGTGAAATTTCTAAATAGCGGAAACAGAATAACATAATTCTGTAAAAAGAAAGGCGCCATTCCAACATTTATGTGTATAAATTTGGAGGTATAATTATAAATCGTCTCCCCACGACTACAGTTTCTCGTGACACCCCTACAGTTTGTGGTTCGTGACACGTCTGCAACACTGTACTTCATGACCAGTTCACTACTTGCTTCTCTCTGAATAAACATTAGGAAGACAGTTATCCTCACATTAGAGAAACTAGTTTCACCTTTGAGCTTTCTCATTCTTCTCTATTCTATCAAAATTGGACACATTGTTGTGTGTGTCAAAGGGGTACATAGGAAAATAATCATTGGACGTACCAGGAATCAAATCTGAGTCTCCCGCTAGCCAAGGGTTGTCTGTCACGGCCACCGGATCATACCTCAGTGCGGGTCAGCGACAATGTCACCGGCGTGCCTAGTAGATGGCGCGCGACATTGTGAACTTTCATAAATCGAGTTCTTCATAATCTTAATTATTATTAATGATTTTTTTTTAATGACACTAAAGTGTTATAAAGACTTGACAGCTACCAAATATTCTTTACTCATAAATTATTCATGATACATATATTATAGTAGGCAAGAAACTAGTGTTTGCTTCAGTTTATTGTACTAGTCAGCATAACTTGTAGAACAATGTACAAAGTACAAATATACGTGCATCAGTTAGTGGATTGTTGGTTGATTTTAATTGATATTCTCCCAATCCGAGAGGGTAAAATTTGAGAGTGGAGATCTCTTGTTGAATACGAGAGGGCTATATTCTCTTATTTAATTCTTGGTTAGTTCGAGAGATCAATACAAATCTCTTTGATAACTAGAAATATCAGTCAACTCTTGGCGAGAGATTGTCCGTTGGTGCGTGAATCTCTTATACTTTGAAGAAGTCAGCGAGAGTACTCATTTCTTCTCTTGGGGAAAACCACGTACGTTGCAGTGGCCACCGGACGCCTTGAATCACCGACAGAAGATCGTGGTAGGATTACAGATAAACGTCCATTGCTTCCAACGGGAAACTTCTTAAGCCCAGAATCATCACCCGAGTTGTTGCCGGCTTTCTGGCATCTAAGGGGTCGTCGCCTGTTGTTGTCAATGGAGAGGGAGCTGTCAGACCACGTTTCCGGATTTCTTGAGGTGGACTACTACCGTTCAGGAAAGTCCTGTAACTGCTACTGGCGCTCGAAGCAGGGATGAAGGAACCGTCATATGTTCTGCCATTAAGCTAAACAACACCTTAGGTTATCAACGAAAGGTCTATTTAAATGTGATTCTGTTGTCATAGAAACCACAGTATTCCCTCAAATACTTTCTTTCAACGTGTCTTAGTACATCATGAAAACATTCAATACTCCTAAAAATAATAATTTTCAGCGATATATCTATCCCTTGCACGTTAATAACCTGCTCAGGTTCCGGTTCTGTTTGGTCAGGTTCCGTATTCTGTTTGGCCACATTCCGTATTTTATTTGGGCAGATTCCGTATTCTGTTTGGTCAGATTCCATACTCTATCTGGTCATGTTCCTTTTCTGTTTGTCAGTGCGGTCTCTATAGTAACGTAACAGAAATGACGTCATGGTCTTATATTCCAGTGACGTCAAAGTCGAGGTACTCCAATTCTGTTTTTGCAGACGAGCAACTGTGAGGAACATTTTCCGCTTTTGTGGACAATACAAATGATTTCCTTGCAGCACAATTCCTTCATTTCTTTTTTCTTTGCAATCGAAGACTTTTGCAGGGGAGGAAATAACGCTATCTCACATTTAACTTAATTTTTTGAGATTGTAAGTTTGAATTCCTGCAAGTTGCTTATCTGTTATCAGATCTTAAATTGCCTTGGCCATCTGTTGACAAAACTCTACATCTCTTTTCTAGCTAAGATGAAAGAACAAATGACAGTTAACAGTCCGAAAAGCTAAATTAATTTTCTACAATATGAAGAGTTATTATTATTTTTCTTTTGAAATCTTCAATTTTTTTTTTCTACGTCAGTGGAAACTTTTGAAAGACGAAAGATTTTGATCGTTGACTATCGCGAAATTGGACCCTTGAGTGCTTCACTAATCCCAAATATCATAGAATATGCCAGGAATATTCAAGGGTATCTTAGGGATATTCTGATAACCCTAGCATATATCTTATTATCGTGTTATTGTTAGAAATGGTATTTCTATAACTGGAGAAGTGATGCGAAGAGTCACAAAAGCAGAGCTCGCACAAGAAATGAAAACAGAAATTTACACACACTTTCTTTATTCCTTTACGTTCCTTTCACCCCCTCCCCAACCTCACTAAAGGCTATACAAGCGATTTTGAACCCCCCCCCCCAAACAAAAAAAAGAATGGTTGTAAAATTTCGTCTCGCGGTAGGGTTTCTTATGTTAGTAAAGGAAAAGACGCTTCGGAAAGCAAAGTTGATCTTTCCGCCCGGCGAACATTACCATGGCGAATGTTTCACAACAGCATTTTCGAACCTTAAACATTCTCCATGGTAGAGATCAACTCACATACACAAGGGTGGGAAGAACGGGGTGGGGGTGGGGGTGAAGGGGCCACGGACGATGGTCTCCGACTCTCCTGATTAACACTTTCTGTCTTGTAAAAAGTACTTGTTTGATGTGCGTGAACACAAGTATTCCAGTTTACTACTGCTATAAGAAATTCTTGCGCGGTAGAAACTAGGCCACATTCCATATAGTTGTATATGCATACCCCCACCAACATTCAAATTCTGATAGAGAGAAAGAGGTATAAATTCAGCATATGCTCGACACCAACACATAATTATATAAAACGTCATGGTTTGCGATAGGCTGATGTGTGATAATACAGATGTATGGCTTCACTATCCTAGCCGGAAGCCTTTCTTTTATATTCAGCGTACAAAATAGGTATAGCTTAAAAATGTTGTTTGGCATATAGGCCTATCCATCCGTGCCCCAATCTAGTCTCCTGAAAACCGACTGACAAAACCTAAATTTCACGTGTTTTCTCTATATCATCAAACATCTGACGGCACTGTTTACATGGTAGTGTGCCCGATTAATTACTAAGCCTGTTGCGTATGTTTTCGTGTGTGTGTGTGTGGAGGGGGGGGGTTGTGTGTGTGTGTAAAAGAGAGATATATATTATTTTCGAAATGCGTGGAAAAAACGTGTAAAGATACTTGTATAGCCTAAACCAAGAGACGAGACAAACAAAAAAAAGATTAAAAGATATGTTGTCGTCTTATCATTCGTAATGCTACTTCAAAATTTCTTGGAAAACCCATTTACTAGTTTGTCTTTGTATCCACCATTGGACATGAATGTGGGTTGCTGTATACATGTTCAAAAGATCCACATATGCAAGCCATGCACATGTATATATAAACACATTTGCGTATATGTAAGTATGTGGTCACATAATCTCTCTCATTCACACACACACACACACACACATAGAGAGAGAAGAGAGAGAGACAAGCAGTCACTAACGTGGCACCATATCAAATCAAATGAAGCATAATTGCTAAAGTACAGAAGCTGTGAGACGGAGACCATGCCATGGTTATTTTGCTGTCCCCTTTCTTACTGGTGGCATGGATAAAAGGGAAAAGAGCGGCGCCCCTTTCTGTGCTTAAAAAGTGATTCATGGGTCACAGCAAATCCCGCAAAAGAAGAGAGAGAAAAAAATGTTTTCAATTCCTTTCTTTTTCGCCCTTAGCGTTTATTTATGTTTCCCATATGTTTTAACACGCATTAAAAACCTATTCTGTGGATTATGGGAATTTATTAGCAAAATGTTTGCTGTTAGCATGAACGCGGGTTTTTTTTTTTCGGTACTCTTTGCTTGAGTGTAATATGAACCTTAATGAGGCCAACAGTTCATTATATAAAGTTATGTTAATCAGTGTATGAACACGAACTGATTCAAAGACAGAGAAAGAAACCGACAAAAATTAACTAAAAATTATATACGTAGTAGCCACCAGATTTTGGCGAACCAAATTTTTGAAAATGTTTCCATAAGGATTGATAGTAATAACCGGACAAATCCAACTTGTAGATTATTCAGAAGAAAAAATGTCTTTCACATCCTTTACAATTTACCCTCCTTTTTTAAAAAAAATCATTCCTTATCTCTTTTCTAAGGTTTCTTAGAAAAATATCATTTTAATTCGGACATATCCGCTTTTTACAGAAAATAAATATATTTACACTCATGACGTGAATTACATTTTTTTTTAAATTAAAGTTGGAAAACCTAGGTGCCCAAGGTAAGTATCTAGTTTGCACAACAAACAAAAAAAAAATGGCTACTGAAAAAAAAAACTGTACCCCCTTCACGTAAAAAAAAAGAAGATAGGCAAAATGTGGACTAATCCGATTTTTACCAAACTACCAGCCTTCTATTAATTGATTTTTTACATTGCAAAATTTCGAATAGCAAGTCTTGAAAGTTATGGAACCCGCATTACCAAGCTGATGTGTTAGGTGATCTAATTTTAGGCTGAACCCGAATCATACCACGACACTGACGTAACTGAAAAAAAAAATGCACATTTGCTGACATCAGTACATTCCCCCCAAAGCTTAAAGTGAACTGGTATGTACCGAAATGCATCTGAAAGCTGGTAATAATTAACCTGGTATGACATAGCGTTAAAAACAACTCATTATTTTTTCCTCTTCTTAGTGTTAAAAAAAAACTGTATATGCTCAGATTCATAGCAATTGCTGGGGGGCCACGGTGGCTCAGTTGGTAGAGCGTGCTAGGGGTCGTCGGATCGATCCCTGCTCATGCCATGTGGGCTTTGTTGTGGACTAACAAAGTATGCGTAGGTTTTCTAGGGGTGCTCCCGTTTCCTCCCACGTTCTTCATTCCACCAATTCATCCCATGATCATCCATACGGCCTGAGCCATAGTTGCCTCAAGACCTTAAAATAAAGAAGTTAAAAAAAATGCTGGGTGTGTATACGTTTCAAGTGCGTAAAGTGGCACAATAGGGCGAAATCGAACCAAGAACCGATGTGGGTATATCATAACAGTTGCATGCGTAGTGTTTTCCAGTTATATTGTCATATTGCTGCAAATTATGTCACCAAATTGATGCAACTTTAAGTTTCAATTAAAATTTCCATCTACCAGTTTTTGTAAATGAGATTATACATAATTTCTTTCTCTGGCTGATGCAAATAAACACGATATCTTTTTAATTTATAATGTAAAATAATGCTATTGTAAATACTCCTCGTTATCACTCCTGTCTATCATTATTTTAATTTCTCTTATGTGGGTATCATCCTGACAGAGGTTTTTCAAGGTTTCTCTCAGTTTCACCAGGCGAATGCTGGGGTGGTACCTTAAGTAAAGCCCTGACTCGCTTCTGGTAGTGGCGTTCAGAAGTGGATAGCACAAGGTTTCAAAAGTATTTATTGTACATGCTGGATTTCCAGTGTTTCCACATGTTCGAAAAAAAAAACATAGTTCCCGTGACTTTTTGCGTTTAAATGCTAAAAAGAAAAAAATAATGTTACCAAACTGTATCAACCAATAATTTTGATTTTAATTTTAAAAATTATTTAAATATTCTATTGTTTTTTTTAAATGGATACGTAAGTCTTGCCAAATGTATTTTATTTTATTTTATCTATACTAGATTGACTATTGAGTGATCCGTGTTAAGTCTTGTCGAAGAAAGATTAGACCCTATAATAAATGACTGTAATTGCCTTAGAACAGGGTTTCTCAACCTGGTGGTCGCGACGTCTAAGGGGGTCGTGGGATGTATGTAAGAGGGTTCGCGAGGGAAGGTGAAAAAATAAATGTAAATACGGTTTGTTTAGGTTAAAACAAATAAATTTCAAAGAAATTATTTTATTTTGATTGCTGTTTTTAATAATTACTAAAGATAATGTTGTTTGATGAATAGTTTTTGATAATATAATTAGGATATTTATTATAAATACAGGAAATAAACTGTTATGGTTTGAAATTTAAAGCAAATACTACACAAAATAAAATAATTGTGGGTCGCTGGCTAGAAAGTATGGTGAAAGGAGTTCGCAGGCTAGAAGGCATGGTGAAAGGGGGTCGCAGGATGAAAAAGGTTGAGAAACCCTGCCTTAGGTAATAATACTGTCAGTAGAAAAAAAAATAAGTTCAATGGTAAAGTCGACATCTTTATAAGAATGTACGAGAAATAATTTCAGTGTTTGAGGATTAAAATATCAATAAGAAGCAATGTTATTTATTAAAACAAAATGTTTGGTTGATGCAATGTAATAACTGGGAATTATATTTTGGTCATATAGAATAAATCATTTATTTGCTTTGAGTGAGTCTTCTCAGGAAAATCATCCATCGTGATCCACTTATTCACTCTGCCTGAGGTCTATGGACATGTTGTGACTTCCAAGTTAAGATCATTGCGCATGCGTATTTTGATATGCTGTCACTATCTGTAGAATCTTGATTACTGTTTCGAACTTCCAAGCTAACAAACCTTGCGCATGCGCAAATTGAAGTGCCGGCGCTGTCTGTAGAGAGTCAAGTATGTTGTAACAGAACAGCCTGAAAACAGAGAAAAAAGATTGAAAGGTAACCCAAATGTCCATTTCTATCTACAATGTGTCCTCAAGTTGCAACTATCTAAGCATCTTAAAGTAGAATCTTACCATGTATATCTGGTAGAGGTCTGCACGAGCTGGAATTTTTAGCCCGGGCCCAGTCCACCCCGTGGATTTATACTGTGAGGCCCGGCCAGAGCCCAGTTTTCAGTGTGGGCGTCTCCTGTTTTACTGAAGTTACAAATTTAGATGCGCTTCAAAAGATCTCACGAAAGAACGGTCCACTATATAGTTGTACAGTATATTTTCATCGTTAGGCCCGAAACGGCCCGAGATATATCGTTGTATATTAAAAACAATTACGGTCCGAACGTGGCCCTAGCTCGAAGTGATTATATGCTTTGTAGGCCCGAGCCCGTCCAGACCTCTAATATCTGGCTGATTGTCTGGTACCGCATTAAAAAAAAAATTAAAAAAATGCGAACAACTATTTCAAATAGGTTTCTTCCATTTCCTTTTGAGTTCAAAATCGCTTCGGCAGATGACAGTAATTCCACTTGGTAGTGATTACTATCCCGGGTCAATTAGGCCACGCAGTGCCGACTGCGATCGGGCGCGTCCACGGGTTGCGGATTGTGGAAATGCCCCCAGATATGAGGGCCAGCTGTGAAATAAGCAGATAAATCTAACGAATAAGCAGCCGCGGACAATCGGATAAGGGAGACAATCCCAATAGGAAAACACTGCTGCCTTGCAGTTGGTAGAGGGATCTACAAAGGCTAGGGGAAGAGGACTCCGACAAAAAACTCCTAGTTCTCCAGGTTGTTGGGTTGGTCGTGAGGCTAACAACCTCACACCGGAAAAAAAGACAATGGTTACGAAACCCAGCAAGCAGCCTCGGAACGACATAGGACATAACGGAGATCGAGCAAAGCAAGGTAAAAGGAATACAAATTTGGTAAATGCAACATGGAATGTCAGAACAATGCTACAAGCAGGAAAGATGATGGAAATAATAGATGAGATGAATAAATAGAGCATAAATATACTGGCAGTTCAAGAAATCAGGTGGACAGATTCTGGAAGAATTGACAAAAAGGATTACACAGTCCTATACAGTGGACCCGAACAGAAAACCAGACAAAAAGAGCAGGTTAATTTTTGACAGAAAAATAAAGAACAGGCTAATAGAATATGAACCCATAGACGACAAAAATAAGAATAAAAGGCCAATTCAGGAACATGACGGTAGTATCAGTATATGTGCCAACAGAAGATAAGGAGGAAGAAGAAAAGAAGAGTTTTATACAAAATTGGAGAATACATGCGCAAAGATCCCCAAATACGATCACGTAATTAAAGCAGATGATTTTAATGCTAAAATAGGCAAGGAAGAATTTCAGAAACAAGTCGCAACAAACCACACACTACACGAAAAGAGCAGCGAAAACGGGATTCTATTAGGACAGCAGTTCGCGGAACCAAATAAAATGCTTATCGAAAGTACAAGGTTCCCTCATAAACGAATACACCTAAGAACGTGGAAAATACCCGGTACACAGGAAACGAACCAAATAGACCACATACTCTCATCAAGTAGATACGGATCATCAGTAATAGATGTTAGAAGTTGTCGAGGACAGAATTGTGATTCTGACCACTACCTAGTCAAAGCAACATTGAGAGAAAGGATAGCACTGGTGCAGAACGTAAAGATCACAAAGAAAAGAAAATGGGACACAGATAAACTCAAAGACACAAAAACAATACAGGAGTATAGAGAAGCCCTAGAAGAAAAAACTAGATGAGGATGCAGAAGAAGAGGACATTAATAAAGAATGGGAAAGGATAGAAAATGCAATGAAGGAAACGGGAGAAAACATAATAGGTACAAGAAAGAAGACACGCAATGAGGAATGGTTCGACCAAGAATGCAGAGATGTAATACAAAGGGAAAACGAAACAAGGAAAAAAAATGATTGAGAGAGAAACAAGACAAAATTGCGAGAAATACAAGGAACTACGAAGTCAAGCCAATAAAGTTTGCAGAGAGGAAAAAGAAAGAAAGTAAAAACAAAGCAGTTAGAGGAAATTGAGGAATTTAAAAAAATGAAAGGAGGAAGTTCTAAAGCGCCATGAACAGGTTAAAAAGGGGGTTCCTACCAAGAACGTCAGAATGTAAAGATAAAGAAGGAAGGCTGTTATTACAGGATAACGCAATTCTAGAACGTTGGGCACAGCATTTCGAAGAACTGCTAAATAGCAGAGAGCAACAAACAAACATGGAGGATGAACCAGCTCAAACAGAAACTGAAGAGGACAGAGTACAACCGCCAACCATAGAAGAAGTCAAGAGACGTATAGGCAATATAAAAAATAACAAAGCGCCCGGAGAAGATGAAATAAAAGGAGAATTTTTCAAATATGGAGGACAAAGCATAGTCGAACATATCCACAACTTAATCATGAAAATATGGAAAAATAGCAAGAATACCACAAAACTGGACAACAGGAATTATGTGCCCACTCTTTAAGAAAGGGGATAAAACAGTTTGCGGAAACTACAGAGGTATAACACTGCTTAACGTAGCTTACAAGATATTAACAGGAACCATACAAGAGAAACTGAAAGTATACACGGAGAAGTTAATAGGAGAGTACCAGTGTGGATTTAGGGAGAATAGAAGCACTACCGAGCGAATCTTCATAGTCAGGCAAATGATAGAAAAACACATAGAACATGATCTCGATCTACATATGTTATTCGTAGATTATAAACAAGCCTTTGATAGTATAAATAGAGAAGAGCTGATAATAGCAATGAACGCATTAGGAATACCAAAGAAACTGACACGACTAGTAGCAATGACAATGAGAGACTCAAAAGCAAAAGTTAAAATAGGACAACAACTTACAAACAGTTTTCAAGTAACATCTGGAGTCAAGCAAGATGTATTATCCACTACACTATTCATAATAGCCCTACATTATGCAATAAACAAAATAGATCAGAGAGAAAATATTTTCACAAAATCAACCCAGATGTGTGCCTATGCTGATGACATAGTAGTTGTTACAAGATCCGAACAAAGACTGCGGCACGTATTTGAAAAAATACAGCAAGAAACAAAGAAAATGGGTCTAGAAGTGAATGAAGGGAAAACAAAATATATGATAATCTCAACATCTGAAATAAGAAGGAAACCGAGAAACCTAAAGATAGGCCAGAAATCATTTGAAGGAGTAGATAAGTTCAAATATCTCGGAAGCGTCGTAGACAATAGAAATAATATGAGCATGTGTGTGCACGACAGAACACAGATAGGGAACAGAGCATATCACGCCAAACAAAAGATATTCAAAAGTAAACCAATATCAAGACCTACTAAATTGCAAATATACAAGACAATGGTACGACCGGTGGTTACATATTCCTCAGAAACATGGACAATTACTGTAGAAATAGAAAACGCATTAAACCGCTTCGAAAGGAGAATATTACGGAAAATATACGGGCCAGTCAAGGACAGGAACATATGGAGAAAGAGGTGCAATGATGAGTTAGAAGACATAATTAAGAAACAAAATATAATAAGATATATCAAAAGCCACGAATTAGATGGTTAGGCCACGTAGAGAGAATGGGAGATGGAGCAATGCCAAAGAAAATGATGGAAGGAAAACTGTACTGTAAACGGAAAGTGGGAAGACCAAAGAGAAGATGGATAGATGATGTGATGAACGATCTCCAAAGGATGAAAGTAAGAGGATAGAAACAAACGGCTCAAGATAAGAAGAGATGGAGACTACTTGCACAGGAAGCCAAAGCTCACATCGAGCTGTAGCGCCGAGGAGCAAGTAAGTAAGTGATTACTACTTTTTTGTTTTTGTGAAGTTTGATGCGGTTATCGATATTTCCCATAAATTTCTTTGCTTTAACTGACAAAAGTAAACATTCGTGGATTGTTTACTGAACAAACATCTTTTTCTTTTGCAACTTCTTGCAATAATGTTTCATGTGTTCGTCTACTTTCAAGCCAAAACGAGCTATCGTTTTTACACACTACTAAAAATCAGAAATAACAGATTTTTTTCGTCATTATTATTGTAGTCGTAGCATGCGTGCAGTTAGAAATAGATTCAGTCAATCTCCCATTTACGGATTTCCAGGGCTTTAAGAAGATTGGCTAAATTGGGATGGACCAGAAAGATAGAAATGGTAAAAATATTTCGAATTAACGAAAAAAAAAGTGAGTAAACAACATCGAGACGTCGTTTCACAAAATACTTGCTGAAAAGTTGTAGTGGAAAACAATTCTCTAATGTTTTGTATCGGATGCAATTCATGTGACAGCGGCCATTGTTTCCCCTGTTTGGAAGCTCGGTCATCATTTGGTTTCCCCTGCCCGAAGGAAGCACTGCTTTGATGCCAAAGCTGGCGTGTGCAGGATTCAAACCTGAGTCCCGGACAGCAGAAATCACGAGAATCGCTCCTAAGAATGGTTTATTGGTGAATCATACTGCTTTTTTCTAATGTTGGAAAAGAAACAAACACTATTTCTCTATAAAGATTGCAGTAAATAAAATAAAATAAAATAAAATAATACAATGACGAAAATTTGTTACTTTAAACTGACTCTTATTCATGATTCTGTATTCCCTTTGTAACAGTGACTCGCAAGACAAAAATAACAACAATACAGTTAAGCTCGCTTTTGTTTAGTTAAGTTTTATCGAAGTATTTTGCTTCAAACTTATACATGGACCAAAGTAATGATTTCTTTATCGCTTGCAATGGTTATTTAAAAATAAAAATTTCCAAGTAATACTCTCGATTTTCTTCTTGACTTGTTACACCTCAATCTAGAATTAACAAGGCTCCTTGGGCAGGGCTGTGCTGCAGGGGTTCGCGCGAGACCCTTGTTAAATAGTTATATTTGATCCGAGCCCTTTGTTAGATTATTTGGAGTACACCCCTGCCCTGCCCTTGGGCCTTTGTTGTTGAAATGATGAGGCAAGCTTGTAGAACAACTACATTGCTATAAAAAGATGATTTGTGGAAATGAATCCAATTGTAGTTCTGGGCTTTAGGCATCTTTGGCTCGAACTTGGATACAGGAGGGATGATATGCGAGAGAGATAGGGCCATCGCTTACTTGGAATGCATGTACTTTGCTGACGTTAGCCTGGTGTGACTATGAAAAAAAAATATCTAAAACTCAGTCAATATGGCTGATCTCCGGACTTGAACCCCAAGACCTGCTGAATGCGAGACCAATGATATACCGGTACCCACTGAGCTAAGGCCACTCGGTAATAAAGAGTTGACTTGGATGTTTAATAAAATACCTTCTTCATGTGAATGAATTTGTATACTAAATTTAAAAGCAGTTATTAAGAACTCATGAAAAATGAAAGAAACGGACAAAATTTTTATATATTGCCTATGTTTTGGACTTCCTCTTTTCTGTAGTTACGGCTTAGTTTTCAAGATACCGTCTCGGCATTAGGCTGGTGTGACTGAGAAGAAAATAGCCACCCATCCCCACTAAAATGTCAAGATGACCAGCTTCTGGACTGAAACCAACGCTTACAATGATTTTGAAGATTGGACGATCACGCGACCCATACAATACACGGATTAGAAAGGAAGAGGTGGGGATAAAGTTCTTTATCTTAAAAAAGAAGGGGGGAAATAAGGTTCCGATTACATTATTAGCATACCATCTGCGAAAGTGAAATACCATAATACGTAGTGTGAAGATGTATATGAATGTCCTAAAGAAGAAGAAGAAGAAAAAAAGAGAATACTGCTTCACATATATAACATCTTAGAAAAGAATGTAGAAGTTTCAACTTTCGACTAATAAATTACTTTCTGTACCGATTTTGGTTACATTCTTCCATTACAACAGCCTTTTACAACAGAAGAGAGATGGAAAGTCCTTATTATGCAGTGAAATTGTAGAAATACTTATTGCAAGGTAAAAGAAGTATATGGAAGTCGTTTTTAGAATAAAAACACGTGTTAAATGTGTACACATAATATACTCAAGATACATAAAACAAAATAGGCTGGTTATTCATATGCCTCGTCTTCTAAAATAACCGGGTGTTGTTATGTGGGTTGGTGGTCCTCTTTCAAAGTGTGGGTGGTCGAAAAACGTGAAGACAATGTCTTGTCATATGGGCAGTACCGAAGTCATACGTCAAAATCTTGTTGCGTGTTCATATTACGCAAAACAATAGTTGCCTCAGGAAATATTCTCTCTTTCTTTTTTTTTTAATCTTTCTTTGTTAAGAAAAAAAAGATGGGAATGATACTGTAGTGAGTGCTGAAGAGAAATGCTTGTGAGAATTTATTGTAATATAAAAAAACAACATTTAAGCAGCTATTGTTACCTCTACAACAAATTCAATTTTTATTTTATTTGTTACAAATGAAGATCATATCGATCTTTGTAGGATGTCCTAAGCTACACAATTCTCCAGAGAGTTTCTCTTTGTAAACAGGTTAAACGTCATACTAACAAACAAAAAAAAAAACAACTTATTTCTAGGAATTATTTATTTGCTTAATCCCTGGAAAACCTCAGTCAGGATGACCGACAAGAGCATTCAAAACTTAGTGTCTTACCATTACCGTTTCGAAGCTCGCAATTACAGGAGCTGGGTTCTTTTTGTTGTTGCAACTTACTAAAGCTCTTATTTCATAAGTTTGGATTCGGCTCGGTGGGGGGAGGGGGTGATGAAAGAGCAGAAACTAGATTTTAATATCGGGAAGATATTGTCATACCCTTCGTATTTACCCACATTCGCTAACAAATGAGATGTTTTCTAAGCAGGCAGGTAAAGAAATGAAATTTGACATGTGTAGGTATATGACGTATGAGCAAAACATCACCAGGTGTCTACAGCATAGCAACGACCTTTCCTTTTCTTGTTCGTGGGCGCACTTATGAGAAATGTGCCTGTATTCTTTGGAAATTAGAACTTTAATCTAAAAAGTAGGGTGTCTTTATTTTGACACTCGAGTTCCACGTCTCGGACGAACACGTCCTTATTTTCTTGTAATCCCGGAATAAGAAAGAAGGGGTAGATAAGAGCTCTAATTTTACATTTGAAGGCCAATTTTACTAAGAAATGATTTTGGCTCATCGTAATCATATAAGTTATTTTTTCAATACTGCGTTTATCTGTCCTATTGGGTGACACTAGTCAGAACTACAGTTTTACAACCTACTGGAGGAGATAAATTGATTGTTGTAGTGTAAAATTCTAAACGCGAAACGGAAAACCGGGTCATTTCTTTAAAACCCTAATGCCCGGTTTCACCAACCTTCCTTAAATGTTAAGTCCTTAAGTCAATTTAAGGCCTCCTTAGCGTGCTACAGTGTTTCACCAACCTCCCTCAAAGTTAACGGTTCCTCAAACTCTTCCTTAATTTAAGGATGCGATTTACCTCCCTTAAGTGTTTAACGCGCCCTTAAAGTGAGAAAGAATATGGCGGACTACTACGAATATTTTGACACAGAGATCTTTTATATTGAGCATTTAATAAGCATGAGACTGGAAAGAATAATTCTGAACACACCAAACTCTTTACAAATGTTTGATGAATCAGAATCCCAACATCGATACTGACTCAGGAAAAGTGTTGTGTACAAAGTGTTAAAATGAATTTAGCATTATTTGAATAGAATTTTTATACATTTAGTTCAGACATCTAAGGATAGGGGAGGGAAAAGGATCCGGAAATGTGTCGGCCAGGACCTAAGTTGACGATACCATCCCGG
Source organism: Lepisma saccharinum (assembly GCA_022664845.1). Taxonomy (NCBI): domain Eukaryota; kingdom Metazoa; phylum Arthropoda; class Insecta; order Zygentoma; family Lepismatidae; genus Lepisma; species Lepisma saccharinum. The sequence goes on along the minus strand of JAGDQP010001259.1, from coordinate 85,499 downwards.
AAATTGCCTGGTGTTACTGCGGAGGAAATTACCTGGACCCCCCCCCCTCCCCAGTTATGATGGCAACCCACTGGGATTGAACCCACGACTTCCCAACTGCTAAGCCAATGCTCTACGACCATTTTGTAGAATTATTTGAATTCGCAATCGATCGAAACCATCTACGGACACAAACTGCACTGCTTTTAATTACTCTGCACTTTAATGTCTCTAGAACAGTCATGGAAAAATGTACAGCGGGTAAGTAGCATTTCTTTATGGGCCAGACGGTCAGCTTTACCTAAGCCGTAAGATATGTAAGGGACTGCCAAGTGACACTCTTAGACAATATGGGCCTATTTAGTTCATAAATATAGATTAAATACAAACTAAGTGCTATATTTTCCTAATACATTTTTAGTGACTGTACATTTTGGAATTCAGATAGTTATGGGTGATATCAATAGCGCGCCCAAGGTTGCAGTGTTCATGTGCACTGCAGGGTGTTATTTGGCACTAAAAGAGGTAGGGGAAATTTATAGAATAATATTTGTTCGATGTTATTTTATGCGTATTTCAGTATCTCTTAAACAAAGGAGCTACAGGCGGGGTATGGGGAGCTGAACCCCCCCAAAATCTACCTACGCCCCGCAGTTTTATCAGTAATCTTTAGTTTATTCATCATCCAAAATGACCGCCGAACCCATTGTTGTATAGAATACACAGCCTAAACTGCTGAGGCTATTGAAATCAAATTTGGCATAAAGGTACAACATCACTTTTTGATTATGAAAATGTTACCTAATGAGTTCAAAGACGCCATCTTGGATCCAAAATGGCGGACCTAAAAATCCATTTTCCACACCGTTTGAGCTAGAGATACGAAATTTGGCACAAAGGTGCATTATGACGAGTAGCTTAGGGAAATATCACAACATTTGGGAAAAGTCGCCATATTGGATCCAAAATGGCTGCCCAAAATCCCATTTTGCACACCGTTTGAGCTGGATAAATGAAATTTTACTTGAAGTTGTACTATCACAAGTAGGTCACGACAAAATAAGAAAACTTTAAAAAAGTCGTCAACTTGGATCCAAAATGGCCGCTCCAAAAACCCAATTTCCAAATCATTGAAGGTAGAGAAACGAAATTTTCAATGAAGGTGTATGACCAAGAGTAGGTTACAATAAATGGGGCAAATCTTCCCTTTGGGGGCGCAGCCAACCGTGGGAGGGTGAAGATGTACTCCGTGGTGGTGTAGTGCTGCAGGGAGATTTTGGTTAAGATAAAGGAGGCGCATCCTCTCAAAAGCACTGAAGTTGTGGGGCGAGCCCCGGCTCCCAGCGAAACTTCGAAATCTACCTCAGCCTGTAGGCCTACCGAAAGGGATTTTTTATATTTGGGAAGGAGCTCCACAATCAGCTCTTTTTTTCAATTAAACAATTTGCAGATGTTTTCTGCTCGAGTTCTTGCATAAAGCAAGCTTAACGTACGAACTCAACAGAAAAGTGTTACGAAAGACCAATAAAGAACCAATACAAAAGCGAATTGCGAATTGACATCTCTTGGAGTTTTCACACAAGTGATTGCTAGTTATTAAACTGCATAATTTCAATCTGCTTGGACGAATAATGAGAAAATGGTTTTGATTTCTTTCATATTACATTCTTGGCTTTTCTTCATTCCTCATACATAAATAGGAAAATCTCCAATGCCAAGAGATACACGTAGACAATGAAATGATCAGGGCGAATGTAATGTATCCAAAATAAACTGTAAAAGATAAGATAAAATTTATTTTTATGGACGGTAACAGCATTAACCAAAATAAGCTGTGTTTATTGATACCTTGTAATGATTCCGCCAAACCCCCCCCCCGTGGGGGTTTTACCCCACAAAGCTTCGCCAACCCCCCCCCCCCCCCCAACTTTAAAATTTTTGCTGTGAAAAATACGATAGATACCGTACAAAACCTCACTTACACCCCCCAAATTGAAAATCCTGGCAGAAACCCTGCCTTGCATCGAATAAAATCAAGCAAAGTGTTAATTAATCCTTAGGTACTATCTTTTCCCCCGCATCCCATATTCTCAGAAGCTTACATGAGTAAGTTTAATTTCTATTTTGCTTGAAAGGTTAAATCTTTTTTTTTTTTTTTTGCTAGCTGTAGCTAGCACCCCCAGAGAGCTACACCCTCTATTTGGGATGGGAAGTTGGATGAAAAGGATTGGAATTGGAAAAAAATGATGGGCTAATTGTTTTTACTTTATTTTGTTAATTCTTTAGTATAACATATCATCTAAACGTTTTGGTCTTCATGAGCTTTGCTCATAAACATATTTTAGGTGAGGAATAATCTTGATAATGTTATGGATGATGGAGGTGAGGTGCTATTTCACGTCACAACACTTTGGCAACAATTAAGACGAATGTAATCATGATTCTTCTGCCCAGGGGCGACTCTGGGCTTAATGTAGACGGATGAAGTCCTGTTAATACACTAATGGGTTACATTGCAATTGATGAGGGTGCGATATAGTGAGGGGTGGCTTGCGAACGATATGCTGTGATGATGTCAGAGTCTGGATGGTTAGGTGGTAATATGTAGTGATATAAAGTGAATAGTAATGATAGCGGTGAATGTTTATGTTTGGCGTTTGTGTTGTTGTGATCATGTGATTCAAGTATGTCTTGGAATAATGGGTGCTGTGTTTCCATTCTCTTTGTAATGTACTTGGTTCGGAGTGTTTCGAGGTGTAATAATAAATGGGGAAATGTAATTCTTTCGTACAACTCTCGTGTCGGACTTGGTAGTTTTATGCGGAAAGCGGTTCTCAGGGCATGGCGTTCGAGGATTTGTAGTTTCTTGTATATTGGGTGGTCGGCTGCGATCCAGGCTGTAAATCCGTATGTTAACACAGGTCTCAGGAAAACTTTGTAAGTGTTGATTACTGTGTTTGGTTTCAGTCCCCAGCTCGTTCCAGTCAGTCTTTTAAGAAGGTTAAGTCGGTTTTTAGCTTTTGTAATGATCTTCTGAAGATGGGGGCGCCAGCTGAGATGATGGTCAAATATTAGTCCAAGATAGGTAACTTGCTTGGAAGGTCGGATTGGTTCGTGTAGGACTTTGAGTTCGAGGCGAGATGGATTTCGTTGTATGCGAGATCTACATTTTGGGGGTAGAAAGACGATGGCTTGAGTCTTGTTAGAATTTATAGTAAGTCCCCACTGACAGCACCATGATGTGAAGATGTTAATGGCGTCATTCATTGTGCGATTGATATGTTGAATAGTCTTACTGATAGCTAAGAACGCGGTGTCATCAGCGTATTGAAAGATGTGTATGTTTTCTGGTAAGGGTGGTAAGTCTGCAACGAAAAGTAAGTACAGGAGAGGGGAGAGGGCTGAGCCTTGTGGTACTCCACAGTGTAGGAAGATAGGATGAGATAGTTCTGAATTTATTGATACGTATGCTAAACGGTTAGAGAGGAAGTTGAAGATAAATCGTAGATAGGTAATAGGTAGTTGAAATGAGCGAAGTTTGTGAATGAGTGCTTTATGCCAGACTTTGTCGAATGCTTTTTCTAAATCGAACAGAACCAGACATGATGGATATGAAGTGTTGAAGTGATTAGTGATCATGTTAGTGAGGCGAAGGAGTTGGTCGTTAATACTGAAGAAAGGACGGAAACCGGCTTGGTGTAGTGGAAGGAGGTTGTGTTGATCTAGGTGTAGGTGCAGGCGGTTGACAAGAACTTTTTCAAGGATTTTGCTGAAGGTAGAGGTAAGTTGTATGGGTCTGTAGGAAGATACGGCTTGAGGAGGTTTGTTCGGTTTAAGAAACATGAGAGTTTTGGATGTTTTCCAGTGGAGTGGGATGTACCCGGTTCTAAGAATGAATGTATAGATAGAGGCTAATAGCTGAAGAAGAATGAGTGGTGATTCTTTGAGGTGTCTGTATGAAATGGTGTCCATGCCGGGAGCTGATTGTCGTTTATTTGCAAGGATGTCTGTGATTTCGTCTGCTGTGATTGGTGCTGTAAGTGGGTGATCTGGTAGGGGATGATCGTGGTTTGGTTGTAAGTGCGGTGATTATAGATTTAGTCGGTCTGCAGGATGATGTCGTAATGGATTAATGGGGAGTGTCGGAGTAAAAATGGTTTGTAAATAATCAGCGAATGTGTCTGCTTTCTCTTTGTCTGTATGTAAAGCTTGGTCTTGATGAAGGAGAGGGTAGGTCGGTTTGCTGTATTTGCCCGTGAGATTATTGAACCGCTTCCAGTATTTTGTAGGATGGGAAGTGCTTGCTAAGGTGTTACAGGTTTTTGTCCATTGTCTTAGTTTGTATGCTTTAATATAGTTGCGAACTGTTCTTTGAAGTTGGCGGTGGAGGCGGAGTGATTCAGGGTTTCGTGTTCGTTGATAGTCACGGTAAAATTGTCGGGATCGTTGGATTATGGGGAGGTATTGAGGAGGTAATTTCGGACGGTAGGGGTTTATGGTTCTGCTAGGTATGTAATGATTTGATGCTTCTTTTATGGTGTTGGAGATATGTTCTGTGGTTGTATACAGTTCGTTTTCATTTGTCGGTGGTGTCAGATGCTGAACGTTACTTTGAATATGTTCTCGATACCCATTCCAATTAGCCTGGTCGAATCTAAGAACTTCTCGACGTGTCAAGTTCGTTTGTGGTATTGGCTGGTGGCGTTGTTGTAAAGTGAGTTTGATAGGAGTATGGTCACTGCCAAGAAGCTCTAGAACTTCGACGGTGCAACGGTTTAAAAGACTGGTAGAGGTAATTACTATATCTGGTGTTGTGTTTGAAATGGGTCGAGTAGGTAGTGTGAGTTGATGAACTGTTCCGTTTGTTTGATATTCTATATAGTCATGGAAGTCAGTTCTCTGTCTGAACGGCTGTGAATATTTATATCGGCCATTATAATGAAGTTCCTGAAGTTATTAGAAATGTAGGCGAAGAAACTGTTTGGTATAGGGTGCCCTGGGCGAACATAGATGGTGGCCAAAGTTATGTAGTTGTGTTGGTAGTAGAGAGTGGCGATAAGATATTCAGGTAGGTTTTGAAGTTGTGGCTTGTATTGTCTGTAGGCTATTGAAGGTGAAAAACCTATGGCCGTACCGCCGTTAGCTCTTTGAGCAGGAATTTGACTGTCTTGCCGGAGTAATGAATAACGTGGAATTTTACATGACATTGATGATTTTAGATGTGTTTCGTTCAGCAGAAATGCGTGAGCATGTTCTTCTAATAAAAGTTGTTCAAATAGATGTTTATGGGCTGGAAGTGAGCGTATATTCATGAAGATAAACGTAAGAGCCATAAGAAATACTGAAAATGAGACTGTAGACGGTATGGTTTTAGACTTCTGTCTCAAGAGCATAGGCATGAAAGTGTGCATAAGGGCCTGAATACGTGGCATTGAAGTTAACGTGAAGTGTTGTTTTGGCTGCATATTGTATCTGTTGTAAGACGTTTTGTCGCTGAAAAGGATGGAGGTTCTGTAGAGTCACTGTTATGAATGAGAGCAGTTGATCTATTGTTATGGGTTGAAATACTGAAGTAATGGTTGTCTCCTGGTGCTGTTTAGTTTCTGGTGTTCGGATTGGGACGATGAACTCCTGGCTTTACATTTATAACTGAAAGTTGGATGTGGTTGACTGCAAGTGTTGCATTTTGGTGGTTGTTGCAAATTCGGACAGGATTTCGTGTTATGAGAACCAGTACAGAATCCACATTTAATATCATTTGGACATTTAGCTGTAGGATGTGCATTGTATAACTGACATTTCTCGCATCGTATGAGCATCGGAGGAGGTGAGTGAGAGGGTTCTACCCTGTATCGTCTCTTGTATATATAAGCACCGTTTGTCAGCAGATCGTCTATTGTTTCTTGGTTGTTTGTTAGGACTCGTATCATGTAAGTTGGTTCTCCCTGTCTGGTTTTAATTCTGATACATTTTACTATGGAGTGTCCCTCTTGTTTTAATTCTAATTCTGCCTCATCGTCTGTTACATCTGGAGCCACGCCACGGATAACAACTGATAATGTTGGTGGTTTGCGGGGTGGTTGTGGTTGACGGATCTGTTTGTTCTCAATACGTGTGATTTTTGCTGACTTTCCGAATATCTCGAAGCTATGACGGTTTCTGATTTTACTTGCAAGGTCCTTATCTGTACTGTGAATAACGATGCCATTTCTTGTAGGTATGAGTCTCGTGATGATGTCACGTGAGATGTATTTCATGAACTGCTGCAGAAGTTGTTTCGGATTCTGAAATTTTGGATCAAAGTTAGTCAGCAAATATGAATGCGTTCTATTGACTGAAGATGATGTTAGATCTGGAAATTGTTCTCTATCGGTAATATCCATTTGCTGTTCCTGTTCTGTGTCCGAATCGCTAATTGTATGAGTTTTCTTGTGAGGTGGAGAAGTTTGTCCTGATCGGTTTTCCATCGGTGAACGTGAGCGAGATCGAGAATCTGAAGATGTATCTTGGTTTCTCTTATTGGTAACTTTGCCGATGTTCGTGTATTGCTGAGGTCCTTGTACTGTCTGAGGTAGTCCTGAGTGATATCCAATATGGTCTGTCATGACTATGAGAAGGGCCAAAGCCCCCAGAAGTATTAGGATGACGGACAATTTGATGATGATAAGATGATCAGTCTTTGTGCAATGACTGCTATCTCAGGGCTAACTATACCCTCCGACAATGAAAATTGTCAATCCTAATTTGCAGGTATGCGTACTTTTCTCGCTTGTGCGTATTCAACACAAGGTCCTCGTGAGCACACTAACCATACAAAGTTAGGCTAGGTCAAGTTATGGTTAAATCTAGCAACTCATTAGCTTAAGAAAGTTGGTCCAATACGTTATTTTGCGTCAGCTTGTTTAGTTAGCTTAGAAGTTGAAAACAATTGTGTAATATATACAGCTGTACAGTCATTTTTAACAAAATATTTTAATTTTTATCTCAAGTTATCGTTACTTTGAAGTCAAACATTTGCAGGTAGAGAATTTTGCACTGAATTTAAGTTCTAAACTGTGCTGTCATCTAGCGAACATTGTAGTAATAAACAGAATCTGACATGCTGTAAAAGTTTCAATTTTGCGATAATTTATCCAAATAGACTACTTGTAGACATAACATTCTGTAAATTGGTCCTGCACCCATTCTTCTTTACTGCTAAATCAACACTCATAACCAAGACACAGTATATTTCGATAAACAAATAAATTAAATCACGATGTGAATTAGATTAGTACAAACACGCTAACGACTCGTTTGTTAAGGGATCCTTAAATCATTGCTTTAAATGTTGGTGCAATGACAATAGCTTAAGGGATACTTAAATTCTTATGTAGGCGTTAACTAACACGCCCTTACCCCGAATTTAAGGAAGGTTGGTGAAACCGGGCATAAGTCTATTAGTTTTTATTATTATTATTTGTTAAGGACAAGTCTCTCCAGCATAAAATTTGATTCTGAGTCGCGAGATGGAACTAGTGTCGCGACTGGTCGCACTCCCTGTTGATGTTTCTAGGAACCTTTTCAAATAGTGTTAGCGGCAAAAGTTATTTATTTATTTATTTACTTTTTGTATTACAAAGTTTGATCGCATATACTGCCGTATGTAAGTATACAAACAATAGGAATATTAGGCAATACTAGTGAAGAGTGGTTCTAGAATATGCCGAACGAGAGAAATTAACTGGTTACATACAAAAATGCTGCAGTTTACCAACTTGAAGTGTCACTTTCTCCTAACTGTAAAAAAACATCAAACCAGTTCACTAATAAACTCAGATTTTGTTAACGGTGTACATCATACTCCCACCAGCTTGCTATTTGCAATAGGATCCTTTATTCTCTTCTAGTCGTCTTATGTCTTTTAGAAGTAGTATTTTTAAGTTTTTATTTCAGCTAACTTCTCGTCATGTTAATTTTGATTCGACGTGTTTTCTAAAACTGCTTTGTTACGGTACTTTTATGGACAATATATTTAACATCGACAGATTGAGTTGTATACAGTTTCTTTTTAATTATATATTATATTCATATTTAAGGGAAAAGCTGTGAGTATGATAGCAGATGAAACTACTAATTATGGAGATAGTGAACAGTTCTCAGTAACTGTACGTTATTTTAATGACCGTATCTGCAAATTTCATTTAAGTGTTTAAGTTGGAAAAGGCTGATACACAAAGTGTTTTTTGATACTATTGATAAGTGTCGCAAACATTTTGGAATTCCTTGGGAATCTGTGTGTCTTGATGGCGCATCAATGATATTGGAATAATTAAATTAAGTACAAACAAAGTGCAAAACAATGAATTTGAGGACTGTGTATGTTCATTGCCTCAGCGTAATACTTGCAGAACTATGCAATTCTCGTATTCAGGACAATATGATTTTTTTTGTATGTATTTTGCAGCTTTTATAAAATTTCATACAAAAAGTGTAAATCTGACATGCACACCCTACCTTTGAGGTTATTCGGAAAGAAGACAACTGTAAACTCCATTCCTAGAAGTCATTTCGAACATTAGGTGGACTTGGAGAACTAGAAGTTCTGGGTATTAGTGAAAGAAAATTTTGACTCCATCGTTCATATTTTACATGAGATACCTGGGTCAACACTTCAGCAAGATGCAAAAATAGTAGCAGAGAATTTACTGTCACATTAGAATCTTTTAGTTTCATTTTATCAGCGCAAATAATATATCATCTTTTCCAAATGATTTTAAAAGTAAGCAAATTATTGCAAGTCGAAAAAGCCAGGTTTTGATGACAGCATCAAATCGATTTCCATGTTGAAGTCTGCGTTGGAAGAAACGCGGAATGAGAAAGGGAGAGGGGAGTACCTTAGAACAGTGGAGATAATTTTTAATTTATAAAACGAAATTTCTTTTGTCCAACAGTTATAAATTGCAAATATCATGTCACACAACTGTCATTTCGTTTTCGCCATTTGTGTGCGTTACCTGTCGAAGTATGGCACTTGATGTAATGTGTGGGTACCAAAGTAAAAATTCATTTCGGAGATTCATCTCAGCTTCTGGAGAGAAGAGAACTGTAGCATATCTTTCCATGTTAACTTACGAAGTAACTCTACTCCTTCACGCATTAAATTGTCCTTGTTGTTTTCATAATAACAAAATGTGCGTAATTGAACGTACTGGGGCAACTTTGAACAAAAAGAGGGGGGTTGATTTGAACAAGGTGTAAAAGCATTTATATTACAAATATGATTAAGCCAGTAGGAAAGTTAGTGGGACTATCAGCAGATGGAGAAGAAATGAAGATTCTTTCTCATTTTTTTAAAGTTAGTCTTCCAGAAC